>JAGFMK010000018.1:0-157789 GCA_021030975.1 Lichenothelia convexa | reverse complement strand
CTCCTCCTCCTCCACCTCCTCCACCTCCTGCACATCCGCCTCCACCACCGCAGCTTCCACCCATAGCACCAGCACAACTCCCTGCCGCCGCTCCCCCGCCACAAGTCCCTGTAGCGCAGTTACCGGCAGCCCCTGGAACCATGCTCATACACGCTGGATTAGCCGCATACATATCCGGGCATCCCGCAAGATCCGAATCCATCATAAATGGATAGTAGACACCGACTCCTATTCCTGCACCCAAGCCTGCCGCAGCTGCCGTGTTGTAACTCCGCTGGTTTGACCGGTAACGCGGCCTTGGCGGTGGCGCACGACCCTTTTTAGCGGCATGCTTGCACGCCTTCTGGTAACCTCTTTCCAAGTCGGCCAGTTGCCTTTGCGCCCTGACTTTGTACGTGGTATCTGCATTCGATGGACGGACGGCGTTGTGTGCCGAGATATGTGGGCTCTTTTCTGGGTCTGACGAAGTTTCGAGCCTCCAAGCTCCATCGTGCAAGCTTTCATTAACTGCTGCAGACGAAGTCTTAAGGAGACGCGAAACGGAGGACGTGTGATTCTCCCGGATGGCTTCGCAGTACCAGCATGTGCACTCGCTGTACGGTTCGCCGAAGAGCTTTTGGTAGGTCTTGGACGTCCAGGCAAAGGCGTCGTTGAGTTTCGTCTCGGCAATCTTGTCGTCGTGGTCGATGAGCGTTCCCGTCTTCTCCATGGTATATGTGAGGTAGCTGTAAGGACTAAGCTGATGGGTATGCCAGGCGAGGTCAACGTCAAGAGTTGGGACGGCCATGTGTCGTGGGTCTTGCAAGATTTGCATAAATCCTGTGTACTTTGTTATCAACCGCGTCATCGTCCCGTGCAGCGCCGGGGAATGAAGCCAATCGATGCTGTGCATTTTAGAGATAAAGGTCCCTTGCCGTAGCACTGCGCCAACTAGGTCGAAAGCGAAAGGAGAGGAGTTCTCCCAATAGCAGGACATCATCTTTCGAATCGTTCGTAGTTCAGTATGGGCAAGGCCTGGGCCATGCGCCGCCTGGCGAACGAGCTTTCGGTCCTTTAGAGCGAGCTCGATCTCGGCACGGATGGTGGTCATGGAGAGTGTTGTGAGTTCGGCCTTTGCCACATGGTCTTGAATGCCTTTAGCGACTCCGAGCTTAAGAATACTGTTTGCGAAGAGACCCGGATATTCTGGCCGTCGCCCAATCGCTTCTGAATCGGGAAGAATGGTACCAGGCATAGGGACGTCATGGCGCATGAGGAGATCCAGATCACGCAGAAAATTCTGAACCCTGAGGACGTCGTGGTTAAGCATGACACCGCATTTGCACTGTGCTTCCATATGCCTATCCGCATAACCCCGACCGTCTTGCTCGATTACTTGTCGAATGAGATCGGCGTCGGCGAGTTTGCCAGTATGCGGGCGGAGCGCCTCCCCGCATGTGGACCATGGTACGTCAATATAGGATGAACATGCCATACACGCGATACGCTTTGCAGGGCCGTCATGGAGGCTATCCCACGCCAAACCGGTCTTGGATTCCCACAACGTCCTTGCGTTGCTGCTAGCAGCATATTCGAAGGTATGGTTGTCGATACTGTCCGATACCGCGTTCCAAGGCATACCAGCGTTCCAGAAAGCCAGTTTGCCTTGGCGAACGCAGACTTCAAGGAAGAGACGGGGGTTGAGCATAAACGAGTGCCAAACCATAAGAACGTCTACAATCGTCAACAAAAGGTCCGTTGATTGTTCCAAAATAGACACACATACCAAGAGGAGGTAGATTTTGCTTCCCGAAGATATGCTCTTTGGTGATAGAGTAGCCGAGGACATCTCGATATGGGTCTCCCCAATCCGAGTTCACCATTTGGAGGAAGCCGGAGCTGGGTAGCGAAACCTCCCACCATTTGCCAAACCTCTCTACAGCCCGTGCGAGATAAACAGCCCACTTTTTTTGCGCCAACCGTTCTCTGAGCTCTTGGACATCATTAGGAGCCAAAGAGTCGGAAATGCTGTGATCATCGAGACCGAACAGGCCATCAGTATGGCTGATGTCCTCTTTCAGCTGATGAATGGCCTCAAGAAGCTTAAGGTGCGCAATGCATTGTTCCCAGCTAGGGAGTGCACTAGGGGTTTGGTCATAGTCTTGAAGACGAAGATTCTTGAAGGCAGCAGTCACATCAACGTAATTTAACCGTCCTCTGAGAACTCCGCATTGTAAGCGGGCGGGTTCGTTGATCCAGACCAGGAAGAAGTCATGTTGATATCTTTGTCAAAGATTCTATTTGCAGACCAGCATAGTTGTTGGAGATGGATAGTAACAGGAAGAGTCTATCTTAGGCATAAAAGAAGGGCTTCTATATAACTTCAAGGTAGTCAGCGCAGTAAGGCATTGGCTCGTGTGACCTGGTCAGCATCAGCCTGAAGATGCTGCGCATTCCCGGAAAAGCCATCTTGGTGCACAAGGCATCTGCCTGGCAGCATGCGGGGAATGACTGTAACTTTGCCGATGGGAACAAGGGCGAAATGGCTTGCAGCTAAGCCACGGTATGGTAGGCAGTGCAAGGCGGTCAAGTCACGGCCACATTTTGCGGCCTGGCTGAGCTCGAGTCTTGTCATTTCCGCTCCGAAGCCTACATCGTGCAGCATCGATGCCCTCGCAACGAGACACTAGGATAGTCTATGCATAGTACAGTGAGGTACCCTTGGTATGTACTCCGCACATTGTGGAGTGAAGCCGTTGCTGGTTCCCTTTATCCGGAGTTATGATTTGGCGGTTCCGAAGATCCGAGCTTTCCACGGCTAATCTTGCTACACCCGTCGCGCAAGTAAATTCACGAATCAGCTACTCTACCTTACTACCATACTTTGTCCGTGTTTTTATTCAATCGACCAGAGAAGGTCTTCTTCCTGACCGCAATCTATGATGGCAGTCCCAGCGTTTTCAGATATTGCAAAGGCCTCGAATGATGTAAGCAACACAACAACTCTACCCATGCAACAGCTCACATGTGTCTCTATAACAGCTCCTAACCAAGGACTTTTACCACACCGCTGCCGGTACGGTAACCATCGGCACTCGAGGTTCGATTAGTTAACGCTGCACGTAGCTACACTCGAAATCAAAACAAAAGCACCGAATGGCGTGAGCTTCACCATCAAGGGGAAATCCGCCCATGAAGGACCAACAGGTGGATCGGTGAGTCTGAGGCATCCCCCTAGGCATTCAGCCTTCCACTGACGCCAACTTCCCTACAGATTGAAGCCAAATATGCCGACCCTCCCAGCGGTACATCCTTCTTTGCCCTCCGCATCCCCGTCCCGCTACGAGAGCTCTGCGGCAATGTCTTTGCCATGGTCTCAGCTTTCCCGGGCACACAAAAGATGCACGCGCTGATGCGATATCGCAATGCAGGTATGACCATCACGCAAGCATGGACAACCCTCAATGCCCTCGACACCAAGATCGAACTGGACAACTCCATCGCGAAAGGTCTAAAAGCCGAGGTGCTCACACAGTTCGTTCCAAGCTCGAAACAGAAGGGTGCCAAGGCGAACCTCTACTTCAAGCAGCCGAACCTCCATGCTCGAGCTTTCTTTGACCTGCTGCGCGGGCCGACTGCCAGCATAGATACAGTGGTGGGAAACCAGGGTTTCTTGGCTGGTGCGGAAGCTGGCTATGACGTACAAAAAGCTGCCATCACTCGCTATTCGCTTGCTCTCGGCTATACGCATCCCGTTTACAGCGCTGCCGTCACCGCTACCAACAATCTTAGTGTTTTCTCGGCTTCTTATTACCAGAGGGTAAACTCACAGGTTGAGGCCGGTGCGAAAGCTACTTGGGACTCGAAGCAAGGTGACCATGTTGGGCTCGAGGTTGGAGGCAAATATTTGATTGACCCCTCGTCATTTGCGAAGGTACGTCCAGAATACCAGACCATCTGAGCTTGCACGCGTTGGGCGTCGTTTGATGCTTCACTCACTTACCGTATGCAACGCAGGCCAAGGTCAACGACCGGGGTATTGCTGCTCTTGCGTACAACATCAAACTTAAGCCTGGTGTGACGTTTGGTGTTGGTGCTTCATTCGATACGCAAAAACTCAACGAGGCCACACATAAGGTGCGTTGAATGATTAGAGCCCCGCAGCATGCAAATCTCTGACATCCTGCAGGTCGGTGCCAGCTTTACATTCGAGGGTTGAGAGATTTGTATAGAAAGAGCGATACTCGTAGCTTAAGGTAGAGCCAGGATCGGTTGCGCTTCTTCCTTTCAGCAGAAGTATTTCGATTGGATCGTGTCTACACACCATTTTGCGCTGATTTAGAGCTTATCGTGGTCTGCAATTGCGGATAACCTGAAGCACACATCATAACTTCGTCCTTTTATGGCTACCGCGAAGCTCCAGGGCATGTCCGTCCTCTGCGCCGTGCCAATGGTATAATTATTCGATCACGTATACACGTTAACCTTCCTCTCTCTTTCTCTTAACCCTAGGATCGCTCAACGCAAAAAAAGCCGGCGCGCCCATCGCCAAAAGCACAATCCCACTAATCAAAAAGAAACTAGCCGCTGTACCCGAACCTTCCCCTGGTACCATATTTCCCAAGATGCTGTCTGTGCGCCTGCTCCGCCGCCGGCCCTGATATCTCTCGACACCCTGCTGCGTCCGGTAGTGACCTTCCTGGTCGAAGTGAGGGACATCATTGTCCAGGCCCGTAGCGTATCCCTGCCCATATCCGAACCCGCCACTCGGTGCCGATGCGCCCTCAAACCCTGCGCCGAACCCTCCGGGCGCTCCATACCCGCTACTGCTCGCGTCTCCGTGCGCTGAGGCAGCACCGGCGGCGTTGGCAGCCCGCTTGGCGCTCTGATTGCCCCAGCCCCCGCTGCGGTAGAAACTCGGTGGTGGACCACGAAACTGGGTTTTCCGCCGGGAGAGACCGCTCGCTGGCCGGCTGCCGGCGGGGGTGGAGTAGGAACTGTGGGAGCGGGAGGGGTGCGCGTAGGATGGGGAGGAGCGGGCGAGGTCGCGGTCGTATTGGGAGCGCTTCTCCGGCGAGCCGAGGACGTGGTATGCTTCGCTGATCTTGACGAAGCGGGAGGATGCGGTGGGGTCGTTGGGGTTGTGGTCTGGGTGGTGGGTTTTGGAGAGGGCGTAGAATTGTCTGGTTGATGTTAATGTGTCAATTCTGCGGTTTGGAGGAGAAGAGTGGTGTAGAAGGAGAGACGTACTGCTTTATCTCTGCTGGAGTGGCATTGGGGGCGAGGCCTAGCGTCTCGTAGTGGGTGCTCTCAGCGGCGCGGCGTACTTGTGAGGTGTGGAAGTTGCGGTTAGGAAAACGTGATGTCCATTGTGGCCTGAATATACTCCGTACTGGGAGGGTTGCACCGGGACGGTAATTCATGCCTCATGCCGGACATTTGTGGTTGACTGACTGATTGATTGTATCGTGAGGCTCTGTAGGACTGATGTAGAGGACAAGCCTTTTGGTTGACCGACGTCATTGCTTTTCCCAAAGGTTATCCGCTCGGGATGATCCGAACTGCCGCTTACCGTTCGCTACTCCCTGCGGTGAACAAGGCTCGAGGGCTGCGTTTCAGGGTTCCTTCTACAGCACCTACGTTAACTTGTTCGATAACCTCACGAGCCCACTGCATTACCTAACTTTCATTGTGTTGAAGATAATCAAGAACTTCTCGTCAACTCCCGTGCTGATCGACGTCCTTGAGCGTTAGGTCGCGCTGCGCTCAAGAGAATTTATTATCATGGCCGCTCAGGCCACCCTGGGCATCGATAAGTTAAAGTGTGCGTGATCTCTACTATCGCTCCTTTCTGTGCAGCTCGATAACACACGTAACAGTAGAAGAGAAGAAGGGCAATCTACCCGAAGGCACATCAGCTGAAGCGGAAAGCCGCGTGAATGGCGACGATGAAGACTCGGACGAGGAAGACATTACGGCAGAGAATGGAGTGAACGGTGCTGCAAAGAAGAAAAAGAAGAGGAAGCCAAGGAAGAAAAAGACGGCAGGCGCGGCGACGAATGGGGCAGCGACAAAACAATCAGATCCGCCTCGAGTACCCATATCGCAGTTATTCCCGAATGGGCAGTATCCGGAGGGTGAGATAGTCGACTATAGGAATGAGAACGCATATCGCACGACGAACGAGGAGAAGCGGCATCTCGACCGCATGAACAATGATTTTTTGAATGAGTACCGGCAAGCTGCGGAGGTGCACCGTCAAGTGAGGCACTGGGCACAAAAAAATATCAAGCCTGGTCAGACCTTAACGGAAATCGCCGAGGGAATCGAGGATGGTGTGCGGTATCTCACCGGTCATCAAGGCCTGACAGAGGGTGACAACATCCGCGGAGGGATGGGTTTTCCAACGGGCCTGAGTCTAAATAATTGCGCTGCACATTTTACACCGAACGCAGGAGACAAGAAGGTGCTGCAAAAGGAGGATGTGATGAAGGTTGACTTTGGAGTACACATCAATGGGCGTATAGTGGACAGTGCTTTTACGATGACATTTGATCCGGTGTACGACAACCTACTCAACGCGGTCAGGGATTCCACAAATACTGGGGTTCGGGAAGCCGGCATTGATGTGCGCATGGGTGACATAGGTGCAGCGATTCAAGAGGTAATGGAGAGCTATGAAGTGGAAATAGGAGGCAAGACTTTTCCTGTCAAGGCCATCCGGAATCTCAATGGTCACAATATCGGACAGTACACCATACATGGTGGAAAGAGCGTCCCGATCGTCAAAGGCGGGGATCAGACGAAGATGGAAGAAGGTGAAGTGTTTGCCATCGAAACATTCGGGAGCACAGGCAAAGGTTATGTGCATGACGACGTGGGTGATGTGCCGAACTGGTTCATACCATCAAGCTGACAAATTGGTAGATGGAAACATCACATTACTCGAAGAAGCCAGATGCGCCGAAAGTGGCGTTGCGGGTTGCTTCCGCCAAAACGCTTCTCAACTCGATAACGAAAAACTTTGGGACTCTGCCATTCTGCCGGCGGTATCTGGATCGGTTAGGGCATGAGAAATATCTTTTAGGGGTAGGTACGGTTTTTGAGGTGTTAAGCACAGGCTAACTAGATTCATAGCTTAATAATCTCGTTCAAAGTGGTATTGTGGAGGCGTATCCGCCACTGTGTGATATCAAAGGATCATATACGGCTCAGTACGAACATGTACGTTTCAATTTTGGCGCGCAGTCCGAAGACTGAGCTGACGTAAGCTAGACGTTCTTGTTGCGGCCGACTGTTAAGGAAGTCATCAGCCGAGGGCCTGACTACTAACTGCGGTCCGTGGCTGCCGTCCGAAAAGGAATTTGTGTCTTCGCTATGTTAAAGGTACCTGTCGGGACCTCAAGCTGCGTCGTCCCATAGGCTTCGATTCCCTGGCCTTATAGAATCACGAGTTGGACTGGGCGAACAAATGGTCCAGTACCAAGTGGTGAGCGCTCTGGAAGAGCGTTCTTGAAGAGCGTACGCCCAAATTTCGCGAACAGAAGTTCATGGAGCAATCACATCCCGCGTTCTCAATTAGCTCTGTAGAAGCTGGCCTCAGAAACTGGACAGCTTGTGATACCCTATACTCTCCTGATATGTCTGTATTCAGCAATGGAGTCGCCCGGCGCTGAGATGAGTATGGACGCATCTTTACAATAAATGGCGCTTGTCACTTCGCGCCTCTCCACCAATCGGGGGCTTGTGGGGCTCTAAGATCTAAGATCTTAAGATCTGCCTTCCACTCACTTGGGTGTGGGGATCTGTGGAGCAGCGGGCCGACCATTTGCCCCTGAAGCCAAGGCTTTTTGGCTCTGTTGTTTGTGAGCGTTGCCCTCCAACGAGCTGTCTCTGCATCTCGACAATTGCATTCTCCCTCCCTGGAAACGTCCTCGAAGGCTGTTGGCGATATGCGTTCGTCAGTCGCTATTGCTACAATTGCACCCACCTCGACCACCACACATGTAGCAGTGTCGCACAGTCCTCGACGCACAACCTCCAAGCAGACTGCAGCCACCTCGACACCAGGGCATGACGACTTCTTCTGGGCATACACGGAGGAGCCTCACCGAACGAGACGCCAGGCAATCATAAAAGCGCACCCAGAGGTACCCATCTCTCTAAACCTCATGGTCTGAGTAACCCGCCTAATAAGACGCTCTAGGTCACTAAGCTCTGCGGTCCCGAGCCATTGACCAAATACCTAGTCCTTGCCGTCGTCTCACTTCAAATCACCTGCGCGTATCTGTTACGAAACACACCATTCCTGTCATGGCGGTTCTTCCTGACGACATACATTATCGGGGCGACTGCGAACCAAAACCTATTCCTCGCTATCCACGAGATCTCGCACAACCTGGCTTTCAGATCACCGACTGCTAATCGTCTATTTGCGATATTTGCAAACCTGCCAATTGGCATTCCGTACAGCGCGTCATTTAGGGTAGGGAAGCACCATTAATCCTGCCTTTACGAGGTGCGTATGCTAAAGTGCTTAACAGCCCTATCACCTAACCCACCACAAATCCCTCGGCGTCGATGGCCTCGACACAGATCTCCCAACATCACTCGAAGCATACTTCCTCGACTCCGTCCTCGGCAAATCCTTCTTTTGCACCTTCCAGATCCTCTTCTACGCCCTCCGACCCATGATGATCTACAAACTCCCCCTAACCCGCATCCACTTCCTCAACATCGCCGTCCAACTCGTCTTCGACTATCTACTCGTCAGATACGGTGGTGGGCATGCACTGGCATATCTGATACTCTCAAGCTTCCTGGCCGGCAGCCTGCACCCCTGCGCTGGCCACTTCATCGCAGAGCACTACGTCTTCAACCAGGCCCCGACGACAACAGACCCGCGAGCGCCGGTTCCGGAAACGTATTCGTACTACGGCCCGCTGAATCTCTTGACGTACAATGTCGGATATCATAACGAGCACCATGACTTTCCTGCTATCCCGTGGACAAGGCTGCCGAAACTTCATCAGATCGCCTCTGAATTTTACAACGAACTACCGCACCACAAGAGCTGGGTGAACGTTATGTGGCGGTTTTGCTTGGACGAGAAGGTGGGGCTGTGGTGCAGGGTGAAAAGAGCCGAAGGTGGGCGTAAGGTTGGAGGCTGGAAGGAGGCAGAGTTGGGCAGCAATGAACAAGAGGGGAAGATACCAGGGGTTAGATAACTAGACGTTCCCCTAGATTGCCGTGAATAAAATAACTGCGTATCCTAGGATATAGGCCAACCTCAAGAGCGGATCGCGCCCCCTCGGCTTACGTGTTTCGCCGCCAAGTCCTGAATGTTCGAGTTGTGAAAGTATTTAAGTGTTTTACAGCCGCGGACACCGGTGTTGTACGCGGCCCGCGGTCCTGCGGGTCATAGCATTCACCATCTCGAGGTATTTCCTCCCAAATTATCAGGCTGAATGCTAGTCCAGCGAACTGGAGTCCGGTAGCCCATCAGGTTGGGGATCTCCAAGGCCGATCGCCATCTAGAAATCCAATTTTGCTGATAACGTCGCTCATTGAAGCAGGCGTTGAATGTCAGCCATCCTTGCATTCTTCTCCTCTCCGCGCTTCATTGTCGTCTCTCCGAAGGCAGTCATCATAAGTTTCCTCTTCTCCTGCTGGATATCGAGCACCCGTTCCTCGATGGATTCTTCCATGACGAGGCGGAACACTTGTACCGGCCGTGTTTGTCCCAATCCCGGCCATGCATTGTTTCAGTATAAGGTCCAGATCTGCAGTGTAGTACAGGCCTCGCTGGAACGCGGGTACCAGAAGGCGAGTTTGGGTTTTTAACAACGTCGCTTACGTTCCACAATTCTAGCGCGGAGTGAGCATATTGAGCCTAACACCACAGATTTAGCACAGCACCTGTCCTGGGATAGGTTCAAGGTTTCATTTCTGGACCGACGAGCTATGGTTATTTGTAACTTGTGGAAATGTTTTATGACATATTCTGTACCAAGGGGCTTTACCACATGGTAGATCACGTGTTCCTGTGGCTTCCTGCAGACCTAGCTCGGAAAAGGTTGCCTACCATTGGCGTCTGAGCAATTCGAAACTAAAGCCCATCTGCGAGACTTTACACTTTACCCGTACTCAGCAAGTGTACAGTAGCTTAAGCTCTTCGTGCGTATGTAGGGTGCCCTAGAAACCGCGCAGACAAGTGAGAACTACCTAGGTTGCGTCACGTAGAGGTATGTACACCTGCAGGATTCATGACCCTGAGCCGCCGCGGCAACTAAACCCGAAACCTCGCTTGACGTTCCCAACATCTACCTTAATTAATCCTCTTCTTCGTCTCCGTCTTCAGGTTCTCCATATCTCTTTGGCTTCTTGACGTCACGCTTAGGACGCTCGCTTGCTGCTGTATGGTATCCAGAATCAGTACGAAGACGTTTTCGTGCAGACCCAGCCGCCCGTCTGGTTGTTGGAACCGCTGGGCTTGCCAACGTTCCAACGCTCTGCTGACTGGAAGGAGCACCAAGTGCTTGAGAGGCAGCAGTCGAACCACCAAATTTTCCACTCCCTTGCGTGGCATCTCCAGTCGAAGCAGCGGTCTGATCAACACCTTCACCGGCGACATCCCCAGCAGCGTGAGCAGTAGTTAGACCAACAGCTTCCCCAGCGACCGATCCGGCAATTTGAGCGGCGGTTTCACGAACGGCTTCACTGGTGACTGCAGCGGCCACTCCAGCAGTGGATGGACCGGCTTCTACAGATGCTGAGGCCACAATTTGCTCAGCAGAGGTCTGTTGCGATGCTCCGACAGATTCAGCAGCACCTGCCCTCACGTTTTCGTCTTCCTCATCTTCCTCTGCGGCTTTCACCAGTGCTTGACTCTCCCTTAAGGCTTCGTGATAATCAGGATCTTCCGGTTCGCGAGAAACAATCTGTCCCCAGTAGAAAGTCGCTTTCCGGGCATGCCAGACAAAGTTTTCGGCGCCATGACTGCAAGAAGGCTTACGTTAACATGACTCTGCTGAATCTATGTGGATTTTCGCTATATAACGTACGCCAGCATAGTGTGTGCGCCTGCTCTCAAGCCATATGGCAGGTCTGCATGTAAGAGTAGTTCAGTGCAAATAGCTTCGTATGCGTCGGTATTATCATTCTGAAAATGCTCTTCTGCCTTAGAAAAGTCAACATTGCTGGTGAATATAGCAGTGAAGCACTTACTTCATCGTAACGGGAGACGTAAAAGCGTTCTAGGTTCGTAAGATTGTCCATGTCCCAGTGTCTTCAAGATTTGCGGGGGATTGGTGCGAACGCTGAGGACAGCCGATTACGGTTATGTTGCCTGAAACCTCCCAACCACGTGACCGGCAAACAAGCCGCGCATTTAGCCTGACATGTGCTATGCCGTGCATTCACACTTTCCTTTCACATTCACCCAACGCGTCAGCTGCCTTGCCCTACATAAGCGAGTTTTTATCTCAGAGTCTACACTCACCCTCTCCTCTCCTGCTGGCACACATCCCCTCCTAACTACCGTGCGCGCATCCCTCTAGTTCATAAGGCCATCAGTATTGCATACGAGGCGCGTATACCGTCCGCTGTCGGTCCGGGAACATAACGTGTTAGGTGGAGAACTTGGTGAGAATACCACCAGGCGCGTTGTGGCGACGGAGCAGAACGTACGCTTCGAATATCTGCAGTGCGCAGGCACGGAACTCTTCTCGATATCATGTATGCTAACCTGAGCTTGACGTCTTAGTCTCGCAACGATGTCCCTCAGGAGGAGAAGAGGAGGTTTTCCCACCATTTCCGACTCCGACTCCGACGACGACGATACGACACAGGTTACACAACCAGGTGTGTCAACAGGATCGAGCGTCGCTGGGAGCAGAGGTGTGTCGCTTCATACGCCAGGCGGAGCCATAGGGGCCTACGCGGCGGCCCAGTCATTGCAAGCCTCCCCCCCCGCCCGCCTAGCGACTCAAAGCTCGTCATCCGGGATTCTCCAAGTTCCCACTGTCACCGCTGCCGGTCCAGCGCCAGTCGGTATTGCAAAGGCATCTCAACAGCATGTATCTGCTGCCCCAGCAGGTCCTGCTCCTCCTTCCCAAGATACAGCTCCTGCACGTAAGCCTCAGCCAGCGCTCGCAGCTGCAGCTCCTATCATCCACCCGTCGGCCCAACAACAACGACAACCCGCAGCAGCAGCAGTTGCCGAATCCCGAAGAGGCAAGCTAAAACGTAAGCACACTGCAACATCAACGGACCAAAGTCCTCTATCAGCGCCTAAGAAGGCTGTTTTAAGCCAAGGCAGTCCTTTAGAGGAAGATATTCAGACCGACCGCGAAGGTGCAAACATGCAGCGTTTTGAAGCATGCCTAGAGGGGATCAAGATCTTGCGACAGCAGAACCGACCTCAAGGTCCTGCTGTCGCTAGAAGTATCTCATCTATCCTCAGTCAAGAACCTTATGATGGGAGAGCCTGCGAGCATGAGATATTACCAAGAACGAAAGGGCAGGTAAGGCACATGCTTGGCTTTATCCTGGTCCGTGCTCGGAACCAATCTAGTAGTTTCCCTAAAGAAGGTGTCAGAATTTCCATCTCATCAGACTTCTATACGGTTGAGGACGTTGACGCGGCTGGCCCTACTTTCGCAAGGCTGTTGGAACGATGGCCGCATGCGGTCTCTAATAAGCAGAGGGTCCTTAATCAGCTACTTCTAACCGCTGCTATGAGGATTGTACACCAAGATGCGAATGAATACTATCATGAGGTGCTCTGGGACCAGTCACGCGGTGTTTATCGCATAACAAGTGTCGTCATCAACCCCGATACAGGGGAGCCAGAGAATCTCCAAAAAACGATGAGTCCCAATAGCATTAGTGCTTTCGATATCCCAGATGTCCCAGAATACTGTCTTTTCGAGCCCGGACCTGGGAAAATCGGGGCACGAATTGCTTTACCAACCTTATCTGATGAGGATCGGCCAAAGCACGAAGCTACGATAAAGCTGTGCAAACTACTTGCCTGGAGACTACATGGGAAGCTAATCAAGTTACAAGATGCGGAACGACTCGTTGACTTTTACATAGCGCAGTATGGTGCTTTCCTAAAGCGTGAGGCCTGGGGTTTCGTTCTCCATGTTAGTTGATAGGAGCAGGTCAGCTAACTGGTATCACAGGTAGTGGACCGTACGGTGGTAATCAGCTCTGCTTCTTGAGCCCAAATCGCGCTGCCCACCAGCTCAGAATCCGCCCCACAAGCCAGGTACAGCAGGACGTGTCAAAACCACTCCCTGACGTCCGTGTCAAGTCCTTGCGCCGACCGCGGGTTGTACCCGCCCTAGATGCATTGTACCAGGTATGGGAAAATTCGGGAAACATTCTTGAAGCCTGGCGTGCATTATGCAAGGCTGCTGATCGTGTGAACCTCGATATCCTTGCTGGTGAGGCGTCGTCGGACCAATGCCAATGCACGGAAGACATGGCTCGAACTCAGAGCCACCCATGTAGTAATTGTTTGGTACCGTGTATCTGCGAGACCTTAGAGTTGGGTTTAAGCGGTACGCGCATATGTCGCGTATGCGTATTACGGCAAACGGGAGTTTCATCTGTTGGAGACCGATTGTTAGGATCACTCAGAAGACTGTTTCGATTAGACTGCAATGCGCTCGGAGAAAAGCATGACAATGACATGAATAAGAAAATCTTTGATGAAGCGTGGACCGAGTTGAAGAAGAGCATCTTGCCTAGCAATCAATGGATAGATTGCTACAACACGGCCCAACGGACACTGCCACCTGATTTCCTTGGCCGAAGCCGCAACCAGTCATACTGGCTGACGCCAACACTGGAAGCATTCTTCTCCTACTGGAGTGCAGACGGCAAATGGGGTACCCACGTCCCTGGAAATATAGGAATAACCGCATTCTACCTCAATACTATGAAGGCGACGCAGTTACCAGCAGTGCTACAAATTATTCGGAATTTCTTGATGGGCCCAAAGGCACCTTCCGACGTAGATCAACTCCTCATAGAGATGGATAATATCGCCAGAATAAGGGTGCAAACACCGTACGGCAAACGCGCTCGTCTCTCGCGACCATTTAGTCAACAGGCACTGAACAAGGACGCCTGGCAATGGCGGACAGTGTCTCCCATAACAAGCTCGCAAATTGTTCCATTAGTCTGGTATCCTGGAGGCCGTCTAGTTCCTCGCCCCGGATGGTTGCCGCCTGGGCATGACCGCATCATTGCATCGTTCAAGAGATTGAAACAAAGTTCGGGCGCGTTCTCCCTCGTCAGGACGGATGTCCATACCCGTTCCATCCTAACACGATACCGGCTCAGTGGAGCTGGTGGGGCTGTTGGAGACTCTTCGGACCACGTGTGACGCGCATGGAAGGATGGTGCAATGGTATGGGTGTTCTTCCAGTTCTCCACAACGGCGTCATTGGCTAACATCCTATAGGACGTTGGATCCGTAAGGCAAACTTATCGCAGCATGGACACAGCTAACTCACTGGCAACAGAAGAAGATAACATTGAAACTCTCTACCTTGAATGTATATACCAGTTATGCGACAAAGATTACAAGGAATTTCTAGGTCTTCCTCTTTGCGTGTACATAAGGCACCCTCTCAACTTCTCTATAGCACATCGGGTGCATGGACAGCAACTACGGTCTGGCTGGACCACGAGAAACCCTAGCAATCTCGCAGATCGTGATGAGTCACTCTGTAACATGGATATCGAATCAGCGACTTCGAACTACGCCCGTCTGAATTTCGCACCGGAGACATATGATGATCTACGTGAAGATATAAAGTCCATCAAGGTGGATGCCCAGCTGTACGACCCAGCGCTGGCCGCTACTAAGCCGCCAGAATATTCTGAGCCGGACACCTTAACGTTTGAGGGTGATTTGGACTTCGACGAGTTTGGAGGAGATGAAATGGATGAGGGAGACGAAGAGCCTGGACAGAACGTGGCAGACCAAGGCTCACAGCAGGCGGCATGATGTAGGGAGGTTAGTACTCTCATCAGTTAGTATGGCATATGCACTGACGTAATCTAGACGTCCGATCCAACTTTTACCTCTTTGTGATTGAGAGCTATCTACGACAGTACCATGTCCCTCTGTGCCGGGCAGTTACTGTCAACGTTGACATGGTTGTTACGCCGAGACGATTTCTTCGGGACACGATTTTGTTTTTGACCGGACGCTTTCTGGCGTTATTTGTTTGCATGACGATTGGAGTGCAGCGACGGCACATTTACAATCGGTATTCAGTTGCCCGAGTTGTTATGAAGTTGGGTTTCAAAGGTTGGATCCTACGACTTTATCTCATTTACAAAGACACGAGAAATGGATGTTGGGAAGATGTGATTAGAAGGAGCGTGATGGAGGAACTATAACCAGTAAAAAGAGAAAAAAGGCCCTTGGTGGCGACTTTTCTTTATTCCGTAGATCTCGACAACTTGTTAGACGTAGGCAGTTAGCTCTGAATGAAGAAGACAGTGAACCCATCTGACGGCATGAGAGACTTCATTGGTGCTATGTGTGGAGATTGTGGATAGATTAGTGAAGTGCTTCCGAGTAAATTCGACCTCCACATATATACATTCGCCAAAGATTAAGGTACAATGCAACACGCTTAGCCCGACAATAGCGCTGAGCAGCCGAACAGATTCTAGGATATATATCAACCTCACAAGTTGATATCTTCTACGCGATAGTGATCTGCCACGATCCGATACAAATAAGATGGTGCATGTCCACCGCTGGTCCAAAGTCAGCGACTATTCTCCCTAACAGAGTCCATGAGGGAAGCTGAGGCACTTACAGATTCGTAATGTAAAGATCAACCAGTTCCGGTGGGACGTAGTCGAACAGTGGATTCACCACATCGACCATCTCCACAAATTCCCCGTCTTGAAACGGCACAACCTTGCCCGCGTCCCCATACTCGATTAGTTCTTCGACATCGAAAGGGTATACAGGGCTTAGCTTATAGATCCCACTAAGAACAATGACTGGCGTCTTATGTGCTTGAGCTGCACTGGCTATCATCTTCGCTCCTGCCGCCGCCACTAGCCCGCCGTTGGCTAGTACGACATGCGTTGCCAGAATAACCTTGTTGACTCTTGACATGAGGGCGAAGACGGCAGAGTCTGGTATCAATATGACCGTGATACCAGCGGCCGTCAGGGCATTAAATCCATCTTCCTCGTCTTGCTTCTTACCATGCACGATAGTGGCGTGAGTATCTTTGTGCTCATTAGGATAGGATTCGGCAACCACAACCGTGAACTTCCGCTTTTTCGCAGCCTTCAGCAGAAAAGCTTGCACGGTTGCAGATGACGTGTGCGTCAAGATAATTTCGTTCGAATGGATCTGCTCGTGTGCCTTTTCACTAATCTGCTCGTCCACTGAATCCAGCTCGTCAAGAATCTCCCGAATGCCTGAGGTAACATCATCTTTGACCTCTTTCATAGATAGTGCGTTTGATTCATTCACGAAGCTCTGCATGCGCGAGGGCATACTGCTGCTAGGCGTTCGTTGACCGGGAGGCGTAACGGCGGGTGAAGGCGTGTTTGGATGTGAGAGGATGCTGAAGAGGGAGTTCACAGGAGGCGAAGCGGTGGAAGTGGCATAGGAGGTATGCGAAGTCAAGAGTGGCGGCCTTTGACTGGCACGTCCACCAGGTGTGCCAGCCTCAGAGCCACCATGCTCAGGGCTGGCGGCGTGGAGAGTGATCTCGGCCGGCGCCGTTGCCCCATGGCTTAGTGGGCTGAATGTTGAGATGTGAGATGAAAGAATCGGTCGCTGTAAAGAGTCGTTGTGGGGTTGTACAGAAGATTCTGCGCCAGCATCGCCCATGATGCTCGACGAATCGAGGTCCATTTCGTTTTCAACGACCTCCCTTATGAGCCCAAGAACACGCCGCACAATGTTGCCAACGACCATTTCTCGTGGCTGAGCTGCCATCAGGCGTAAGCCCACTTGTTTTATGCGGTCTATCAATTGCCCTACGTCCCTGAACTTGTAGGTCGTGACGACATGAAGCAGCAGGTGAGCAGTTGCGTATGCACATGGTCTTGAATTGCGGATTTGTCGTCGCTTGAGAAGTCTGGATATCGTTAGTCTCGTGGTGCTGGGATAGACGCAGGTTAATTACGAGATGAGCTGCTCAATTGATGCTTCAACCGGGGCACCCTTCAATGATTTGATATATGAGGTGATACCGGGTGTGCCAGCTTGTGATGTTGAAGGCATTGTAACTATGTTACGGAGGTATGGGCATTCAGTGTGTTGTGTCACGATCCCCTCGTGGGACCGTTGCGAGAGACGATTAGGTCAATCTTTAAAGGCTCCGTGAACTGCTTATGAAACCCTCAGAACTATACGCGGCCGCTTCCGCCTGATATAATGTCTAACGGGATACACATTCCATGCGGACTGCAGACTGTTGGCGTGGAAGGGTCACAGCAGTTAGGCTCGTCCTTTATGATAAGATGTATAAAACCGTTGTTATGACTGTGGTGTTGAAAATATGCATGTGATGTCAGGTCTTCCGCGAGAGACCCCCCATCCTCACAACATGCGCTCCGCATGCGCACTCCGCATGTTGGAACCCAGCATCGCATCCAACCCAGGCATTGCTGAATTCCTTCCTCTTCGTCGTCACGAAAGCCATGTTGCGCTCCCTTAGAAGCTGACCAGGGAGGATTGCGACAAGTCATTGATAAGATGTGAGACAGCTGCCTGCTGATGCTGCGCCTAACAGCTTATGCGGAGTGTATGTCTAACTGAAATAACTGGTTGCAGGATCATGTTCTTGTGTTGGCTTGAATAGCATTCATACCGCCACGGCCATCGGTGCCGAATTCTATCTCCGCGGCGTTATCATGAACTCCCTATATCGACTGTCTGCTTTTGGCCCCGCCCAGCCTACGACACCACCAAGGTCGCGCTCTGCATCGGAAACGAAAGAGAAGGTGTTACGGACAGATTCAAGTGCGCTACCGAATGGAACAAATAGACAGGAAGCAGAGCAATCAGAGACGCCGTCAGAAAAGGACGCGGTGCCCACAGTTACGGACGGAGAAGATCCGCAACAGGTGTCGAATGGGGAGATAGTCAACGAAAAGACGGCACTGCTCAGTTCTTCCTCACGTGGCAGCTCGCCGTCTCGCGGAAGCGGACTGCGGAAATCTATCAAGCGGATTGCCGAGGCCTTTGTTGGTAGTCTGACGGTTGTTGTATCTACGCTCAAAGCACCTGTCACGTACATGATTGCCTGCTTCTACGACGATGAAGGCCGATTCTCTGCATTTCTACCAATGCGCCGTATCTTACGGGTGTTTAGCCGGAAAAAGTCAAAGTCCACGGCTCAGGCAGTCGGCATTGCTGCGGCGCCGGCTATCTTGAATGATACAACGGGTAGTAGGCTGCGACGTCCATTGAACCACGAAAAGGGCTCATCAAGGACAGCGCAACAGTCATCTTCATTGGTAGAGCCAAGCTTTGAATTTCCCCACGAGCAGGCACCTGCTGCCGAACCAGACGATGACCCACCTTCCCAGCATACTCGGTCCAAATCCCTCTCATCCTATACATCCCAAGGAAATGGTACAGGGCGACTCTCGATACGTATACAGGACATTCCACGGGCGCAAAGGCCACGGCAGGCCGAGTTAAGGAAAGACATTACCGTGCCGGATCATGCCACTGAGCTAACACCTGAGAACGTAAAATCTCCCCTTAGCTCGGTATCGCTTGCTTCACGGTTCGACAAGTACCCACGCGCAGCACCGGCGCCTCCTAGGCCACTGGTCCCGCAACGGCAGCCTTCATATACTGCTGCTAAGCCTTCTTCTACAAAGCCTCAAAAGTTTCTGGTCATCGACCTAGACGAGACGTTAATACATAGCAATTCGAGTGGTGGCAAGATGACTACTGGATACAACTTAGAAGTCAAATTCTCGAACGGTGCAGGTCTTTCTAATCATCCTATTTTATACACAGTGCGGAAGCGGCCACATTGCGATGAGTTCTTGAAAAAGGTGGGTGAGCATACAGTCGATTGAGACGTGCGGGTACTGAGCTAGCCGCAGGTATCTAAGTGGTACAATTGCGTGATCTTTACAGCAGGTCTGCAGGACTATGCAGATCCGGTGATAGACTTACTGGAACGCGAGAGAAAATACTTTGTGGGGAGATATTACAGACAGCATTGTACATTTCGGAACGGGGCGTACATCAAAGACATTGCCCAGGTTGAGGCAGACCTAAGCAAGGTTATGATATTAGACAATAGTCCGATGAGCTACATCTTTCAGCCAGGTGAGTCTCTCAACTTTACGAAAATATCGATTGAATCACCGGCTGACGAACGCAAGACAATGCAATACCAATTGAGGGCTGGATAGGGGACGATCCTCATGACAGTAATCTCTTGCACCTCATTCCCTTGCTAGAAGCCCTTCAGCATGTGGAAGATGTCCGAGCCATATGTGGGCTTCAGTCGGGCGAGGTCATGAGTCAAGACCTATCGGCACAGGACGCCAACAACAATAGAGAAGCTAAGGCGCAATAGAGGTGCGAATTGGCCGGACACAGCATTTGCAGCAAACAGTTTTGGAGCCCTGTCGGTAAATGCTGTCTAGCATTGTGAGGAGGTTCTTGTACAGTATACTTCAGCGTCGGCGTTGGATCGGTGCAGACGCATCACAGCAATTGTTCAATTTCGAGAGGCGGAATTAGAGTCGATCCTGAGACTTTGAGGAGTTGCCATTATTGTACGAAATATCTCAATGTGTACGGTTGCCGAGGCTTCTGCAGCCGGGAGATACCTATCACGCACTGGGAGCAAGTCCTAGCTTCCGATAATGTCCCAAAGAGTCCATAACAACTAAACTCCTATTGAACAGCTGCACTTCAACAGCATGCAAAAGGTCGTCCGCCGGACCGCTCTAGCCAAATCGCAAGCAGCCCGCAAAGGCCGCATAAAATCCGCCAAGAACGCCCAAGACTACAGAATCAACGAGCGAGTCCAAGCCCAACTCCACCGCAGCGCAGCCCGCCAAACCGTTCTCTCGTCCGTCAAGAATCGACGAGAAGACTGGGAATTGGGGCCACTGGCGCCGCGGCGCGATGTTGGAGACGCTAAGGATAGCTATGGGACGGTGGGCATGAAGATGATACATGCGGCGAAGCTGCCGAGGGAGAAGAGGATACCGTATAGTGAGTGGACGATTAGGGAGGGGGATAGGGTTGTGGTGTTGAAGGGGAGGGATAAGGGGAAGATTGAGAGGGTAAAGGTGGTGGATTATGGGGCTAATATTGTTAAGGTCGCTGGGTGCAATATGGTGAGTTCGTTACCCGAACGCAGCATAGGGGCAATTGCGGATCTAGGGAGATGAAGCATTGCATCTCTCTCTGGCATGGAGGAAGTAACCGTACGCTGTGCATACTGACCCTCTCGCTTTCCTGCGTAGGTCGACCTAGCCCGCCCCAAATGGATGCGCGAAGCAGACGGCAACGACCGCAGGACCCAGTCCACCGAATCACCCATCCACGCCAACGACGTCCGGCTGATCCACAAACTCAATGGCCGGGACGTCATAGTCCAGCAAATCGAACGCCAACACGGTCAACGCTATATCGCAGGGACGAACACCAAAATCCCCTGGCCCGAGGTCGAGGAGCCCGAGCCTGAAGACAACGACGTCGACACCCTGCGCATCGACGTCGAAGAAAAGACCTGGGTACCTACGCTGCTGTACCCGCCTATGCCAACAAGCGTCTTAGACGAATTGAGGAATAAGTATAGCAAGTTTAGGGACCGGCATGATGACGAGTATGTGGCAAAGAAGATGGCGCAGGATGGGGAGAGGGAGGGGAAGGAGGAGATGTCGAGGAGGATGAGGACGCCGGTTAATGAGGTGCAGAAGATTGATAGGAGGATGAAGAAGGCGAGAAGTAAGGGGGTGGACAAGGAAGGGTTGTTGGAGAGGATAGGGGAGGTCATAGCGAAGAAGGCGGAGGGGATATTGGAGAAAGAGACGCTGGGCAAGAACGCGAGGAAGAAGCTGCGCCGGGCACAGGAGGCGCGGGCGCTGACTTTGGCAGCATAAGATCGAGACTTCTGTGTGTTGCTGGGCTCTGGACTGCATTGCATTCTTGGCCTGGGATTATAGCATCCAGATGGAGTCTTGCGGTATGATACCTCGGACCAATTCTACAATGTGTTGAGTCAATCTCAGCAAGAAATAATACCCATGCTTCCTGAGTATCAGACACGAGTAGGTCGACAAAACCAATGGAACACTTCTGCAAGCAACATGGTCATTACCGGTGCTTGACCTGCTTCCGGCGTGCCCGACACAAGCGGTGCCACTTGATATCTAATCTTGTCCTTTCCACCCTTCACCTGTATGGCCGTCCATCGAACAGAAACACTTCGTTCAACCACCCAAACCGTTACGTATTGGGAATAGGAACTGGTATTAGAACATAAGTAAGAGGAAAGACTTGACAAGCAGCAAGATCTGAGCTACATACAATAAATACTGTGCTCCTCCATATGATGGTAAGTACTCTAGGGTGGGCAGCAGCCCCAGCATTGAAGATCGAAATAGCTAACATCGCAGCACAGCTAGATGACATAGATCAACAGCGACACCGGTAGACAATCCTTCGTACTCTCCGTAATCCCACCGCAAAAGCAATCCATCCTTATAGCAAATTATTCGTCCGTCTTCGACAATCTTAACACCATTCGTTCTGCATCGTCAGCACCTGCATAATCATCTGTTGCTGCTTCCTATTCCTCGCCTTTTCGGTCTACAACAGCAAAAGTCAGCGATACGCTCGTTGAATGCTCCTGATCAACATCAGAAGGACGTCACATGGGAAACATACCGCATCAAAGCTCTCGAAGTGCTCAACCATCTTCTCCCCATAATACCCCACCTCCTGCACCACCCTCTCCACCTTCCCCTTCAGCTCCTCCCGCATTTCCTGCACCTGCCTCGCATAGCCACCGCTGATCCCCGGCGGCGGCGAAGACATCATTCCATCTGCCTCGTGACTATCTCCAGAAACAGAGCGCCCAGTGACCTCTTCGCCCAAGCGAACAACTTTCTGCTGCACCGCAGCCCACTGCTTCCACAGCTCCCGCAAATTGTGCTCTTCAGCGGCGACTGTAGCGGCAAACGCAGCCATTGAGTCGCCGAGAGCGATCTGCCGCTTTGTGCGCACGCCGTTGACTGTGCGCGTGATTTCGAGCCAGTCGTCTGCTAGTGGGAGCAGCAGGCCTTGGCGCTGGATGGTGTCGTCGTGCTTGCGCAGCGTTTCGGCGTGCTGCGAGGTGGTTGCGTTGAGGCGTTTGTGGAGGTCTGCGTGGGCTTTGGACAGGGCGGTCTCTGTGGAGGCGGTGATGGTGGAGCGGTAGGTTGATGCTGACTCTGTGCATGTGCGTCAGATTTTCTGTATCGAGATGGGAGGGCGGCTTTGTCTCTACCTGCGAATTCGAGGGCAAGTGGATGTTCCTGCGACTTTACTTTGTGCCTTTGCCTCTGGACTTTTGGTGAGGGTAGTGGTGAGAATGTGACTTTCTTTCTGGCTTTGACGACTTTTGACTGCTTGTAGCTCTTGGACTTGGGCGTCGGAGTGGAAGGTTCTTGAACGGCCTGATTTCTTAGAACTGCTGTGTATCTGGTTGGATTGTTTGGCTTTTTGAAGCCCTCATTAGGGCGCTTGAGACGGACACCTCCATCTTTAGGCTTTGGAGGTGCCATTGCTCGTACAAGGTGTGACAACAATGTTCGAAGCGAAAGCAGAACGGAGAGCAAGATGGTTGTTCAAGTCGTGAGTCTATGAGGAGGATGCGTGACGTTGTGTCCAGGCTAGGAACATAAAATGCATGGCGCGTGCTAATGAACAACTCAGCTTCTTAGGATTAAGTGATCCGCAAAATGAGGTCGCAGTATATTTGCCCTACAATATTTACAATTGAGAAAAAGCGACAATTACAAACTAAGCCCGCTGGCAGCAGTGATGATTTTAAGGGGCGGGCACTGTTAGGAAGGCGAATTCTGGTCAATTTCGGACTCATCGCTTTCATTGTTCTTACTGATGTCGCGCATGGTCGCGGCTTTCGGCTCATGCATTGCTCCAAACCGAAGACCTACCCCGACATCCCCTTAACAGTCTCTTTGATTGCAGAGTCCCATAGCTTTGCGCGTCTGGTGGATACTCTAAGGCTCCGCGGCGCTCACATCCCAGTTCTTCCCACCCACATTATATTTAGTCCCAAGCTTAGGACAAGCTCAGATCATAAACTCGTTCATAGCAACAACACCGGGAATTAATCGGCTTTCTCTGCCTGTGGCTTGTCCTCCTCCGCAAGGACGTGCTTCTCCTCTAGCAGCTTAGCCAAGCTCCCGTCTTGATGCATCGACACCATGATATCGCAGCCTCCCACAAACTCCTTGTTGACGAATAGCTGCGGTATTGTAGGCCACTCTGAGTACTCTTTTATACCTGCTCGTCCCTAAACATCAGCTCCATGTTCATCTTTCATCCTCCCCTCTCCAACGTCTGTGAAGTAGGTCAACTCTTACCGTGCCTCAGCTCCTCATCCTCGAGCACATTGAACGCCGTGAATTTTGCCGGATCTACCCCCTGCAGCCCCAGTATCTGTATGCTTGCCCTGGAGAAACCGCACTGTGGTGTTTCCGGTGTGCCCTTCATGAACAATACCACCGGTGCTGACCCGACCGCTTTGTCTATTGCTGCTTTTGTTTCTTGTGAGAGGAGACGGATCTGGAGGGGTGTGAGGCGGGTGAACTGGGAGAGCGCTGGTCGTGCAGCTTGGCGAAACGCCTGAGATTGGATTAGTCTCCACATCATCGCAACGAGTGGACGAACATACCGAAGAGAGAAGTTTTCTAGGAAGCATGTTCAATGTGCGCTGGTAAAGGATGTGAGCGAGACTGGTCGCAATAATAATGGCACTCCCGGGGTTATTCGCCGCAAAACCATATGATGTAAGCTTGCAGGGACATCTAATCTTATCGCCCACATGCGTCTTCTTTGGAATTTGTATGCCTGATTATCAATTCTGAGAAATCACATCGAAGCATAAGAGCCGTCTTGCAATGACGTTCGCTCGCTTCTGCAAACCTCCATGGCCCTCGACAGCTTCACCGCATTGCTCGTGGGCGTGGGAATCCTCTCATTCTTCATTACCGCATTAGCTTTCTTCATCTTCGTCGTCTACCTATACTACGTTATCTATCCTAAAAGCACCAGCTCTGCAAACCACAGCAGCTCAGCCAACACTCCTCAACTGCCTGGCCATCCCTCCTCGAGCTCCTCCCCCTTCGTCGCCGCCGATCATATCAATGATGGCAAGAAACATCTGCTCCTGTGCGCCAGCGGCTCCGTAGCTACCATCAAAATCCCAAACATCATCCACGCGCTCTTTCACCACGAGGACCTATCCATACGTATCATCCTTACTAGATCCGCTGTCAATTTCCTAGCCGGTCAATCTGAGGAACAACCACCTCTTTCATCAATACAATCCCTCCCCAACGTTGATGGTATTTACCTTGACCACCATGAGTGGGAGAAGCCATGGACTCGCGGAGGAGCAATACTTCACATAGAACTCCGCAGATGGGCAGATGTAATGGTAGTCGCGCCTCTGTCCGCGAATACCCTAGCGAAGATGGCGTGTGGACTCTCGGATAACCTTCTGACGTCGGTGTTGCGGGCATGGGACACCACTGGGGAGATTGACGTCCGGGGCAAGGGAGGCAAGAAGACCATCATGGTTGCCCCGGCTATGAATACGGCCATGTGGAGGCATCCGGCTACAACTAAGCACATGCGAGTCCTAGAAGAAGAGTGGGGTGTATCAGCTGGTGGATGGGTCGAGGTCCTCATGCCAGTGAGGAAAGAGCTTGCATGTGGAGATACTGGGGACGGAGCAATGAAGGAATGGAAGGACATTGTGACGGACATTGAGGACCACCTTGAGCGGAGCTCTAAGTCAGACAAGAGCGGCTGAACGCTTCTTGCTACAATCGAAACCTTGCCATGGCAATGACACGCTATAACGCTACAATCCAAGCAGACTCATCTACCAAACCAACTGTCAAGGGAAAGCTTTCAACCAGACAAACACCACACCCATACCTATAGGAAGAAGAGCAGCACCTAAAGCCAAGAGGGTGGAATTGTCGTATCGCTGCAACTCAAGCCGGCAAGCATCGGTTTGTTGCTGGGTAGCTTCCACCTCTTTTGGTTCGTCTCTGATCGAGAAAACGGAGTCGAACATGGCTTCGAGTCCTGTATCCATGGCATCCTCCATGATGAACATCTTTGGCGCCGCCATCTTCATGTCGACTCTATCTCCTCTAGGACTATCGTTGACATCAGTCTCGACACTGTTTGCACTTCCGTTCGGTCCATCTCGCTTGGTCATCTGCGCAAAGAAGTTCTGCTGTTGCTCCTCTGTGGCTTTGCGAAACAATGGCTTGTTCGGGGGATTCCGCAGAGTGTGTGCGGGTGCCAATGGCGCACTAGGAAGCACTCCATGAAATGGCGACGGCCCGTTCAAGCTTTTGTTCGACGAATTCAGAGGACGTACTGGTGCAGGATTAAGCCGAAGTTTAGCTTCCTGTGAGGGAGTCCAATCCATCGCGTCAGAGTCATTGTCTGCTGGAGGGTTTGGAGGATTGAATTTTGAGTGGTTTGGGCTATGAGACATCTGCAGCGGAGCCAGCTTCGAAATCGGAAAGGAAGGGATATAGGAGGGCGATTGGCGGTTGAAGGAGTTGGCCATTGGCGCTTCGAATTCTGCCCGGTTGCTGTGCGCGTTGCGTTCCATGCCGGCAGCCGCTCTAGTCAATGGTTTGCTGTCATCATGGAATGATACTCTTGGGGTGGTGTCCAGCTTCACAAGTCGGGTTGAGATGACAGTGGCCACCAAGAGGAAGAAGGCAAGATATGCGTGAGCAGCTTGATAGAGCATCGGGCTCAAGTTTGCCAGATCTTGGTCTCTCAGCCACCACCAAGCTGCTGTTCTGGTTCCAAGGACGAAGATTTGCAGCTTGACGTGATCTCCCCATCCAAACAACCGGCTTTGGGACAATCTCAGCTTTTCCCCCAACTTGTTGTTCCACCATACTACGGCTAGGCCCAGCCATAGAGCAGCTCCTACGAGCGCCGCTGTCCAATCGATACAACGCCGAGGGGTTGTCTGGGTCTGCAGCGCGTGGCCGACACACAGCAATCCTGCCGCCACCCGAGCGAGGAAACCTTGTTTCAACTCGTCTCCTTGTGTTGACGTTTCCAACGCGCCCAGCGCATGCCACAGGAGCTGGATCAGGATGCTCGACCACCATGCGACGCCCGCCAGACCGACCAAGAAGCGTTTGAAAGCCCCTCGACCTCCCCTAGTCTGCCGCCCGGCCCTCGTCCTATCCATCATCCGTCTCAAATGATCCGTCTTCGCGACATATCCCGCCGCCTTTATCCTGGCTTCCACGGCCGGCGCACAATCTACGCATAGTTGCGGATATCGTTCTTCGAGGCTTCGGCGGTAGCCGGGGTACGACCTTTCAAAGGATTCATATCGGGGATCGTTAGGTGGAGGAAGATAAGCGGCCAGCGCTTGCGTGACGAGGTGCTGATTCTTGAGGCATGTTGAGCAGAAGAGGGAACCGTCAGAGGCGGGCGAGACGCTAATAGGAGACGCACTGCGAGGGAGTGCTTGGGCGAAGCGGGTGGGATTCGTTGGCGTTTCTGGTGCCGGTGGATCTGTTATCTCGCCGTTCTTTTTGTACGCAACATGTCAGCTTGGGTCCACTTCATTAAGACACTATGGGTCGATCTTCATTACGACACCATGGGTCGCTGGCGGAATGCAAGGAGCCCAGACAGATCTGGCAAGATACTGGTTTGATGGCTCAGCGGACTTACCTCGTCTAAATAGTTCTCAGCTTCACAAGTCTCGCACTTCCACTGTCGGAGATGAGCACTCCGCTTCTGTGGAGATCTGCCGCCGCAGTAGAAGCAGGTGAGACGCGGCCGAAGCAGTGCTGGCATGCTGCGTGCGTGGTCAGGGTAGGATAAGGTGGGCTCGCTGATGCTCGGAGTTTGCGACTCGGGAAGCCGAGGATTTGGGCGGCAGAATGTCAGGGGCCGTGAATGCAGGGTGCCTGGCGCCGATTCGACGCGACTCCACTGCACCGGAAGGATCGATGAAGCGACGAGCTTGAAGTACCAAACTTCAAAGCTTTCGAGTTGGTGTCTGGTGAAGTTGGAGTGCCCCCGGCGGTGGTAAGATATTTAAGAGAACGGGAAAGTAGACAATCACGGACCAGGTGTCAGTTCCTGAGGTGGATGGTGAATCACGCAGGATGAAACTTCCCAGTTTGTCCTTGACTCAAATCACGGCCACGTCGAACCGGCCTTGCTGAGACGGTATGGTATAAGTGAATCTTGCAGACCGGAGCCATCCTTCCAACGGAACTATAATATTTGGAACGAGTTACGGTCTTGCGAATATCGTTCACATCCCCGGGGGGACGCCAGTACATTCTGAGCAACCGTAGGCTATCCAGAATCCATTCTAAAAATCTTAGGATGTTCGGAATCGAATCACGGTAGTATGAATATCATTTCACATCCCCGGGGGCGCCAGTATATTAATCATATTCATTCTTTACACATCCTAGAAATATAAATATACGCTCCGGAATCATCCGAACCAAGTCCTTTTCACAGATATTGCATTATTGAGGAGGCCCCCAGCGCATTGAATAGCCTCATTCCGTTTCGTCCCAAATATACCCGATTTGTAGAATGTTTCGGAATTGAATACGATTTAGGAGGAAGTATCACATCACCGGGAGGGCGCCAGTACAATTTGGACAATTCATTTCGTTCATCAAGAGCTGCCCATGCACACAATAATCTAGGCCATGCAGGACTATCTATCATCACCACCTTCTATGTGGATTTACATCAGCAATTCAGCGTTACACAAAATTTACATGTCTAAAATAACGAGACTCGTCGCCAAAGCATCCAATCCATTCACGCAGAGCGTATTTCCCTGCAAGCTCCAACCCACACTCCCCCACGGCTGTTCTGCAATGCTTCTCACCATCACCGGCAGCTGAATCTGCACCTCTCCCGTCGTTGCTCCGTAGTTCTCATTGACAAGACCAACCATGACTTGCCGCCCAACGACCCAATACGCCACATCCAGTGCCGGATAGCCAGATACCTGAATCTGCTGAGGCTGCGCACCCGTCAGGAAACCTAACACGGGTTGTACCGTCACCACCTTCGCGAGCACGGAATGCGCCTGCGTGAGCGCGTCAGTGAGCGGGAAGATCCAGATCATAACGCTTTTTGCTCTATGGTTGAGAGCGAGCATGCTCATTGCCCAGGCCTCCTGCGCTGTCGGCAGGCGGGCCCAGTAATCCTCGCCGTAGAAACCCTGGGGAACAGCCCAGAGCGGCTTCGAAGTCTGGTGGCCTAGCCAGGTTTCGTAGGTCGTATAAGCATCTAGAACCGTCGAGACGTCGGTAATGGAGCCAACGCAGTCGTCGCAGCCGCAGTCGCCGTAGGTGACGTTGCAGGGGGTGTTCCAGCGGCGGGAGAAGGTGGCGTTCAGGCCGATTGGGTAGGCGTCTTCCATGATGATCTCCGCGCCGGCGCTGTATTGTTGGTAGTAGAAGTTTCGGCAGTTCAGGACGAGGGAGACGGGGTGGTATTTGTCGATTGAGGCGATGGTGTTGTACGCGAGGACGGTGGAGTTGAGGGCGTACTCCCACCCATCTGGCTCGTCGGCTGTGTAGTAGAGGAGGAGGGAGGTGTAGTCTTTGACGATGTTGACTTGCTCGGCTACGGAGGTGAGATTCATGAAGGAGCCGCGCATGTCGAACTGCCATAGTAGGTTGATTTGGTCCATGTAGTCTAGGATTACGGTGTAATTGCCGTACAAATCGGTCACCGGGTGGACGGTGTTGAACCCTTCGTCGAAATAGCCTTGGATGTTCAACAAGCTAAGGTCGAACCATCCCGAATAGTCTGCGTAGCCACCGTACGGAAGCCAGGGGACGAATTGATGGTTCGTTGCGTTATTACTGAAAAGCAAGCCGCCATATAGATTGTCGACTTTGGTTATACTACCGGTCGTCTTGTCGGGTAGGTAGTATAGCTCCGTCATGGCGGTATAAGTGAGATTACTGCTAGGCAGCTGGCTCCCGCCACGGGAATGACCGTTGTCGGTGAAAGTGGCGGAGAGCTCTATGGGATAGGGCTCCATTCGCGGCCGAAGCTGGGTAAGGTCGAAGTTGAAGAGATTGCCCGTAGTATTAAACCTAACTCGGTCCGAGACCAGGGTTTGGTTGGTACTTGCAACCTCGATGGTGAAGTCAAGGTACGCTGTTGGACTGTAGTGCGTTTGAAGCTCCTTGGCGGCTGTGTAGGGCATGCCGAAGACATAAGAGAGTCCAGCATCGACTATAAAACTTCCCGTTGTCTCACGACCGACGTAGATGCTGTGCCGGGGTTCGACTTGCACGTAGAGCTTCGGACTCGGCGATGGCGCTGGAGGATATAGTTCCCCGCCTGGCTCGAAGTTTGGAGCTCTTCATACATGTTAGCACCACGTCTAGACGAAGTCAGACGTATGATTAGACCTACCCGACCATGTACGGTTTACCGCACCAACGGGGTATGTCAGTATGGACCCCAGCCACCTGCGCGAGGGCACGCTCGACCAGCGCAAATGCAAGCAGCCATGACTTCTTCATCTTAATCTATCGAGAAAGTAGAAGAGAGTATCAAACTGCCGGCGTCCGCCAGATAGGTATATTACAGGGAGGCATTGTATTTAAGTATGGTAACGGCAATATCAAGGCGGCCACCGCCCCTGATGCCGGCGTTGTAGCATTGCTTGTTGGGCCACGTTCTGGGACACAGTGGATCCGGGTGGCATTGCTTGAAGGTAACAGTGGTATTGTGATCTTCAAGTTCTCCTCGATAACGATATGCTTTATCTCCCGGGCGTACCCCAGGTGTATGCCAGGTGGAAGTGCGGGGTATGGCTAGAATGTGGCGTCCGACAAGGACACAAAAATGGGGATATTTCATGACTAAATAAGCATTGGTACATTGAATTCGTCTGACTCAGTGAACGCGACTGCACAAACTGTAGTCTCTTTAACATCTTCCAAGGACCAACTGGCGTGAAAACAGAAACGAACTTTGGCAGGCCCAAAGCGTACGATGAATTTCGGATCAGTCGCTCAATAATACCGTTGGCCGTCCGTTAGGCGATCAAGTGAATATGCAACTTACCAAGGTTTCTTTGAAATTTGGGCGGATCTGAGACAACAAACCCAACAATAATAGGAAACCTCTCCAGTATCCGCGTGTTCTGCCTACCTTAGTTAACAACACTAGCCGCTCCTCACCACTCTAGCCATGCCTTCCTCCTTCACAGCGAATACCATGCCTTGAGACACAACCACCAATTCCCGGCGAGTCCTTACCATGTCTCCGTCTCTGAACCTCCCGCTCACACTCCTCACCACCCTTCTCCTCGCCATTCCCCTCCTAACCCTCCGCCTCCTCTCCATCCTTCCACCCAACCGTCCCCCACCGCGCCCCCGCAAACGCGGCACACCCACCCGCCTCCTCATCGTCCTCGGCAGCGGCGGCCACACCGCAGAGATGTTTGCCCTCCTCCGCGATCTAGATCCTACCTGCTATACCCACAGAACATACGTTGTCTCTTCTGGGGACAACTTCAGCGCGGCCAAGGCGAGGGACTGTGAGGCGGGGCTTGCTGCGCGGTGGGGAGAGGCACGGCAACAGAATGGGAAGGTTGTGAATGGAGTTACGGATAGTGGTAAGGCGTTGGACGGCATTCACAGCGAAGAGGATGAAAGGGGCATCATAGAATCAGATGCGTTGGCAGGAGAGGGCTGGGATATCACCATCATACCACGAGCGCGGCGCGTGCACCAGTCCCTCCTCAGCACTCCTTTGACTTCCTTACAATGTCTCTTCGCCTGTTTTGCTGTCCTGCGATACCGCTCAGTCGCCAGTTCACCCGGACGGACGCGGAAAGAGGAGGACTATCCGGACTTGATCATCACGAATGGGCCTGGCACGGCGGTTATAATCGTTCTGGCGTCGGTTATTCTGCGGTTCTTTGACATTCACGGGGTACATCAGAAAGGAAAGATGCGCACGATATATGTCGAGAGCTGGGCTAGGGTGAGGAGGCTGAGTTTGAGCGGGAAACTGCTGCTTAGGGTTGTGGATCGGTTTGTGGTGCAGTGGGAGGGGCTGAAGGGTGTTGGTGGGAGGGGAGAGTATCTGGGTGGTCCGCTTGTGTAGTCAAATTAGTGGAAGAAAGAAGTACTAATTATGCATCCAGCGATGGAGTTTTCTTATGAGAGAAGGGACACAAGAAGAGCCCTTTTAATGCAACTAGCGCTGGCGTTGCACTGTTGCGAAAGATTCAAGATGGATCATAGATGACCGATATGCTAGCTTTTCTAGAAAACACAGAGGCTCATGCAGATAACCTGGAAGATCGCGATGAGACTTTCCCATGTAGAAGGTTCAATCAAGCATATAAAGAGTGATCCACGCGCGTACGCCCACTCAACGCCAAAGTCCTTCCAGGGTATCTCCGAATGAGTGATCGTGAAAACTGCTTGAAGACCATGGCGTGAAAACATGAACACCCTAAACACCAGCCCCGTCGGCCATAGCATGTCTTTGCAACCGCCCCTCTAGAAGTGGTTTTCCCTTTGACTAGGATGATGAGCCAGGTTCGGTTTAGCTAGATGCGCAAATTGTGGGTTGATACCTAATGGCGCCGAAATGTTAATGGGAATTTTCGGACCGAAGCTCTCTCGCTTCTGCCTCACAGGTGAGACAGACGCAGGCGAGGTGTGGTATGAAGGCAGAGATGGCCGACGAGTACCGAAGTGGAAAGGACCTGTCCTGTATCTCTCGGGCGTCCTTGGCGTGGTCGCTGTTGAACCGATGACTTCCGCAGCGGCCGACTTCTGTACAGCAACTGCGCCGTGAGCGCGCACTTGACGAGCTGTGATGCCGTTGATGCGGTCTCTGAAGACGTAGCTCTACGAAGCGTCAGCTAAGGCTCGTATGTAACTGATGCATAGGTGACCCACAGCAACGATGTTTAGAAGGCCAAGGATTAAGATGACTATGCCGGCAGCAAGGACGATGCGGTAGAATGCCTCATGCAGATCCTCTCCATCCCTCCATGTGTTGTTCAAGCCACCCAGCATGTGGAGGCCGAGTACAATCATAGCGAAACCCAGTGTGACGAAGCCATGACTTGGACTCAACAGCGGCCAATTACGTGCGTAGTAGGAGCGAAAGAGCGACAGCTCGGAAGCGATGAGGAAGACTTTTGTGAGTCAGCAAAGGAACGAGTCCGCTCTCTTTCTCTACTTACTGCTGGTGATCAAGGTCACGACGTGGCTGACGGCGTCGAAAAAGAAGTACTAGAAGTGGCACCCATTAGAGCGTTCAGTTGGAGGCAGAAAATGGTGACGTAGCTTACATTCGTAATCGTAGCGGTTCTGATCAGCATGGCGACGCAGCCGCAGATGATTGCCAGAAGTCCGATTATATTCATAACACGAAGTGCGTTGAGGATGATGTATCCTGGGCCAGCCAGCGACTTGCGTGAGAGAGCCATGATCGATGACGAGAATCGAAAGCGGCACTGGAGGCAGGCCTAGGATAATAATGTTTCTTGTTGAGATTGCTTTAAACACTTGTGAATTTGGATATGCCAGAGATCCAGCTGGGCCTTTGAAGATTTAGAGAGACACGATTATTAAAGGGTAGAACAGGTTGCAACTGGCCAGCAGTCTGCAGCAAAAGACTCTGAAAAAGATAATGGAAGATGGTATTGGAAGGAAGGCTTGAAATTAGGCAACAGTAAGTGGAAGAACTACTAGCAGTGCGAAAATCAAAAGTAGAGAACAATAGCCCATGAGAATGGAAGTGTGAAGAATAGTGACTTGAGAAAGTCCCTCCCGGCTATTGTGATCACGTCACGAGAGCGAACATCAACAGCCTTAGTGCATCTTGAATTAACGCGTGGTTTATTGGTCGAACCGTAAAGCAACTACACTTGTTGCTAAATATGACTTTGAAACGTAGTTCATACAATCATGACCCCTTCGAAGCGTAAATGGCCCATCGAATAGTTACTGCGACAAGAGGATCTATATTGTTACCGCCCTTCTTAAGCGCAACGAATCTGATACACGTATCTGAATGCACGGTTTGGGCAAAACGGTGTGGTTTGAAACCACTGGTGGCGATATACATGATGAAAGGCTAGGCGTTTCAGAAGTTGTGTGAACTTCTAAGCGCCGTGCACTGGTAACACAGAAGTGGTTGGTTGCAAAGCGTGATTCCGTCTTGAATTCCAATGTGTAGAAGTGAACCACGTGCCTTTTTACATCGATAGGACAAGTGTGCCAGAAGTCAAGGGCCGAACAACTGGAATGTCGACGGTCGACCTCGGAGGAGAGAGAGCGACTGGGTTTGTCAAAAATGAGTTGTTCTAGCCTCATGCGGGCGCTCCCGTCATGCTATTTTAAGATTTGCCCATCCACGACTCCAGCCTCCAACAGGCACAACTGCATCAACCTAAAAACCTGACGACGCTGCAGCCGACCAAAAGAGCGAGCTTAAGGAAGAAAGAGAAAGAGTACTACACAATGGCGCGCGGCAATCAGAGGGAAAAGGCAAGAGAGAAGACCATGAAGGAGCAGTCGGGACAGGTAGGCAGTTGACCTTTTGCCAACACTACATTCATATTAAGTTGTTACATTCACTCCGGTATACTGATTGCTTCTCGCCACGCAGAAAAAGAAGAATACGGTACGCAGCTCTATGACGCTGCCAGACCAACACTAAGAGACTTTACCAGGTATCCGGAACAGAGTTCCAACGCACTAAGGAAGACCAAGCCGCGATAATGCGTGCAAAGCAAGCAGCGGGTAGGTATGCTTCACTCCCTCGTATGAGCGCTATCTAACGCAGAGCAGCCGAAGCCAAAAAGGGGGAGTCGTCCGCGAAGAAGTGAACTCACACGGCATACGAGGCACAGCCTATTCGAATGCGTGATCAACATTGAATTGGGAATGACCATCGTCTCATGCTACATTCATGATGGAAACCGGAAATTATTGGAGTCGTGTTGAATGTACGCCGGGTCAAGTTGGTTACTGTGATTTAGTCCTGCGATTCAGCGCTTTGTGAATAGTGTCATGTGATTAACCTGTCTAACAATAGCACCCACTGTCTATCCTCACTGCAACTGTGCGCCATTTAAACTACTCAAGCGCGTTCGACTATTCGAAAGCGAGAGATCACGTCCAACTTGGTCCAGTCAAGCTTGTGAAATACGTCTGTCCCAGAGACCCGTTCCACGTCTTCCCACCTTTTCCGTATCTAAGGCCCCTGGGCATGAGTTCAGAGTCCAACCAACGACTCTCTCGAGGCTCCTAGGATAGCTGCATCTGATGCACGGTCTCACGGCTACGACAGCCAAATCGCGAGCAGCTGCAGGGCCTTCCTAGCTCAAAGGTCTTCCTCCATAATGATACGACGCTGCGGTCCTCTATTGCGGCAGCATGAGATGGAGATGAACGTGCTGCGAGATAGTTCACTGCCTTGAATCACCCTGCATTAGCACCGGGCTGCGGCTGCTCAGAGATCGGTAGTTGCGAATGATTGGCGCGCTGTTGCCCCTCAAAGAGGCCTGTGTAGTATCCCGCGTAGTACCAAGACATTAGGAGGCTCTTCAGTACTTCGTCCTGCCCTTCAAGAAGTCAGTATCGCCATTGTCAAAGGCTTAGCTAAGCACCGCCGATCAACATACCAGGAACAACCAAGTTTTCAGGCAAAGTCGCTAGGGACGGCATAGCTACATTGGTTTGCATATTTGGCTGCTGCTCCGCGGTATGCGTTGGTACTGAACCCTAACCAATCAGTGAGCTTCTCATTCACGAGCAAGTAGTGTGCATTTACCTCTGGTTGAATCTCCCCAATGCCTTCTACGACGACCTCGTTACCTTGCTCTTCTACTTCGCCGCTCTCCAAGTCGGTCATCAAATCTTCAGTTCCAGCCGCATTGCCGGTTGGGTGTTCAAGACCGCCATCGAGCTCAACCTCGCCGTCTCTGCCTATGTTAGCCCTTAGCTGCCACAAGCTACTCGAACCTTAGCTTACTCAAGTTGCTCCGAGGCTTCAGCAGCTCTGATTACGTCCTCAACTTTCTCTCCTTTTGCGTGAATGCTGTGGTAGCGCTATGTTGACTTCTGAGTTAGTTTTTGATGGCTCCACACAAAATGGTCTTTATTGCATAGCTGACATTGTATTCTTCAAGTGCTTCATCCCATGAACGTATCAAAGCGGAGTCATCCCAGATCTCCGCATGCTTCATTTTGACTAAGAGAGACTGTTTCTCACACAAATTCTTATCATGACTTTACGTAGTGGTGTTGTGCAATCCGAAACGCTGATCCTGAGCGTGAGCCATGTGCTCGGCAGTCGGCCAGTTGTTCCGCCGTGCAAGCCAAAGCACAAAATCTCAGATTTAAAACTTCCTACGAAACTGCACCGCAAGCAAAGCACATGACATGGCTCCCCAATTGGAAGCCAAGAAGCGTAGAGGTGAGGGCATTCATCCACATAGCATAGAGAACCAGAGTAACCTAACAGTCCGGTGAAGCTCCGACGGAAGAGTCACCACCCTCAAAAAAGGCAAAGAATGCGCAAGCCGTGAAGCCCAAATCTATACTTAAGAAGCCAGCCGTTTCAGCGAATGCCTTCCCGGTGCCGAACTCCAAGCCGGCGCCAGACCTGCAGAATCCTGCAAAAAGCACGTCGCGGAAGCGTGGCTTAGACGACTCGGACAGCAAAAAAGCTGGAGAGGAGGCGCACGCAACGACTGCTGCTGCATTAGCGAAACCGAAAAAGGTCAAACCGCCTCCAGTTACTGAAGAGGGTACATCCGAACCGACCAGGGAAAAGGCGAAGAGGACCAAGGGCGCAGAAGATGCCGGAGCTCACGCCAAATCTACGACGGAGAAGTCAAAAACATCGAAGACAAGTGCCAAAAAACCTGTGCAAGCGCCGCAATTGAAACAATTACGCGAACCGGGACCTGTTCAGGCAAATAAACATGATGATGAATCTGAGGACGATCAAACCGCCGCGCTGCTAGCTGGCTTCGAAAGCAGCGAAGATGAAGATGTGGCGGACGCAGAAGCATTGACACGAGACATGCCACTTCCAGCTCTACCAAATGACAAGAAAATGCGCGAGAAGCTAGATGCCGTGGCTCACTCGGACCGTGATGAGCCTGGCGTTATCTACGTCGGGTATGTCGATTCGCCGCCCTTTTAAAACCGACTCCCCTAGCTAACCCCCACACGCAGACGCATTCCCCACGGTTTCTACGAGCACCAAATGCGCGCCTACTTCTCCCAATTCGGCGACATAACGCGGCTCCGCCTCTCGCGGAACCGCCGCACCGGCGCCTCCAAGCACTACGCCTTCATCGAGTTCGCCTCCTCCGAAGTCGCGCAGATCGTCGCAGACACGATGAACAACTACCTCATGTTCGGGCATATCCTTAAAGTGCGCACGATACCGAAGGAGCAGGTCCATGAGGAGCTGTTCAAGGGCGCGAATAGGAGGTTCAAGGTTGTGCCGAGGAATATGCTGGAGAGGAAGATGTTGAAGACGGGTTTGGAGAGGCAGGGGTGGGAGAAGAGGATTGGGGTTGAGGAGAGGAGGAGGAGGGAGAAGGCGGAGAAGTTGAAGAAGCTGGGCTATGAGTTTGAGATGCCGGCTTTGAAGAGCGTTAGTGAGGTTCCTGTGAGGAAGAAGGCTGCACCGGCTGCGATTGAGGTGCCAGCAGAGGCAGGGGACAGTCTGCAAGCTATTGAAGCTGCTTCAACGACGGGTGCTGTCATGGATGCATCTGGTGATCAGCTCCTCACGGAGCTCGCGGAAGGGGGTGCAAAGAGTCCGGAAGCTAGGATTATCACCGAGGAGCCTGATGGCGCCGTTAAAATCAAGGTCATGAAGATTGATCAGACGAAGAAGCGGAAGAAGGTAGCCAAAGAAGATCTCAAGAAGCCAAAAGTCTCGACAATGTGAAGTCAGCAATCGTGGTTTGAAGGATAACATGCTGTTGTCTAATATGTAGGCGCCTTGAAGTGTTTATTCACAGTGTTTATGGACATGATAAATCACTCTTCTTTACTTGGCATAGCCGGTAGCTGTATGAGAACCGGGAAGCACCTCTTATGCCTATTTGGTTAGGCCCTGAACATTACGGGCTGTGAACACCGGGTAGCAGTAGTAAATTGCTCAACCTAAATATGATGTTTTAGTTTTACCAAACGCCCTGCACCATGCTCAGCCAGACCACTGGCGCTGTCGTCCCAAGTCTCCCAACACCACTTCTAATGCATGTGGAGATCCAAAGGATTGTCACCTCACAATCAGCGCCGCACTGGGTACCAATCCCGCCTCTTTCAACGTCTGTCCAAAGTCTGTTGAATCGAATATTTTCCTTGGAAAGTTTTGTGTGAAAGTTGCCACCTGCACTCCACTCTCTTCCGCCAACATATGCGCCAGTTCAAACAACGTCGTCTCCACCGGCAATGTCTTCTGCACTGTACCCGAGGGCATCTGCAGCCTTAACCTCGCCTCCGTATGCGCAGCCTTAGGCCTGCTCGCCGCAGGTGGTGCTGGACTGGCCACAGGAGCCGCGACAGGCTCAGGCGGAGGAGCTTGCCCAGACCTCGCAGCCTTCTCCTTCTCAGCTCGAAGACGCCGTTCCTCTCGGTCCGCAGCTATCCTAGCCTGCACGCGCTTCTTGGCTTCAATCTCATCCTGCTTTTCCCGCTTCTTCGCTGCCGCCTCCTTTAGCCTTTCCTTCAGTTGCAGGTCCTCCTTGATTGCTTGTGTCTCCTTTGTCGATTTGAGCCGGATCTGCTCGTTGCGCTTCCTGTCTATCTTCTCTTGCTCAGACTCGTGCGACTTCTTCGCTTGCATGCGCTCGCGGAGTTCTTGGAGCTTGGCGGCTTTCTCTTCTTCGGTGAGAGGTTTGATCTCTTCGGTGGATTCGGCGAAGTCTTGGTGGCCTCTATTTGCAGCGGACAAATTAGTCAAGTGACCTACTACGTAGCCATTGAGTAGAGCCCTGGCGGACTTACGATTTAGTAGCATGGTATTCGGCTTGTGCTGTGCTTCTGAATCTCTTGCCGCACTCGTTGCAAACTAGGCTTCTCGCTTCCTCGCCTGGGTTAAGTGCTGGTGGTTCGTCCGCATCTTCGGCCTCTGCTGATTTGATGTCATCGAGGGATTTTTCTTGGTTTTTCTCTAGCCAGTCTATTGCACCTTGTACTGTAAAGCTGTGAGTAAGGGAGATAGATGAGAACGGCGGGCGATGTGGTACGTACAGTTACCGCCCTTTTTGACTGCTATTTCCGCCCTCTCCCTTTCGAAACCCATGTCGACTAGCTGATCAAGATCTGAAGCCATGTCGTTAAAATGGAAACAATGGTTGGCCGTGCCTTGAGAGGCTAAGACCCAAATGCTGAGGTGTTGGTATTTTTAAGTAGAGGATCACAGTATGTCAGAAAGGCAGCAGCGTGGTTGGGAATTTTCTGCGGAAGTAAAGCTTCCTCGGCTTTTTGTGATTACTATGAAGAGGTCCTGAAGGTGTAGCACAAGTGTATTCGAGTGGCAGTGGGTACTTCAAGGTAGGTATTCACTGAGTTGATATTGTAAATGAGATCTGACTTTCAACGATGTCCAAGCTGTCTCCATTCGCAAGTCAACCCGCCCCCACGTCACCCCGGGCTCCAACCGGGGAGTTTCTCCGCCGCCGAACGCTCCGTCATCTGTACTTACAGCGCTTGTTCCTTGGTAGAGACGAACAGCGCTTCAGCTGAGCTTGTTCGACGCTGTTACCCTCCATATTCTTCCAGAAACTTATATCAGCGTTGTTTCAATTCGCGCATCTCAAACGTTCCGTGGTCAGTCCAGTCACCACGGCATATCGACAGCGGCCGGGCCTACCCTTAGCCATTACCTTTAGCCACCATGTCTGTTGAGATTGACCCATTGGAGCTTGGCTTCAGGCGTAAGACCTTCAATTCTTCTCAGCATCAACTTCACACTGAGATATATCGTTAGGACCTTTCACGCGCGAAGTGTCACAAATTCTAAGCCTTAAGAATCCGAGTAGCGACCCAGTAGCATTCAAAGTCAGTCCTCGTTTTAATCTCCTTGGTCATCTCGTCTAACCTCGATTCGGCAGGTCAAAACAACGGCACCGAAGCAGTCAGTTCAGATATCATATGTAGACACTTAACGAGAAGAGAAGCATACTAAAGCTGTCTCATAGATACTGTGTTAGACCTAATTCTGGGCGCATTGAGTCTGGCCAAACTGTAGATGTTCAAGGTAAGCGTTCTGTATCGTGTGCGAAAGCTTCCGCTGACATGCTTTGAAGTCCTTCTACAGGCTATGAAGGAGGATCCACCGATGGACGTGCGGTGCCGGGACAAGTTTCTGGTTCAATCTGTACCTTTGCCTGCGGACAAGGACCACAGCAACGTGGCATCAACTGTATGTACTTCTACAAAGTCCAAATTTTTCCACGGAAACTAAGTCGTTGCAGTGGTCGCATATGGAACAGACGTCGAAAGACTCGATACATGAGAAGAAGATTCGGGTCAACTTCCTGTCGGCTGACGGAACTGATCACATCAACGGTGCTAGTCATCACTCAGATGATGGACCTCCAGCATATAGCTCACCCTCGCCGCAATCCTTCACACCTCAGCACCATTCCGCAAATGCGCCGGTAGGAGCGGTGTCCGTACCTGATTCTAGACCTGAGGGCAGTAAACATCTAGGCGAAGCTAAGGAGTCGGCCTACAATCCGGCAACGTCAGGGGTAGGGGCGAGCGTTTCGAGCGCGGCCGCTGGCATAGCCGGCGTGATACCAACTTCGATGGATGACTTGAAGGCTCAACTGGCTGACGCTAAAGCCACGATCGCCAGACTCACACAGCAAACGCAGGATCAAGGACTTAGGCAGCGGAAGAGCGAGGGTACGAATCAGAGCTCAAAAGATACTAGTTCAACGACTATGGGCCGAATTGTGGGCCAAAAAGGGCAGGCAGGAGTGCCGGTCCAGATCGTGGCTGCTCTGTGTCTTTTGTGCTTCCTCCTCGCCTATTTCTTCTTTTAATCTATCGTTGGTTCAGATATGCGGAGTATCAACCATGGAAGAGTCAAAAGTAATGAGGCAAGCAAGTACTTCTAGCTAACAACCGAGACTTGACGGAAACGAGCCAACTGAGAGGTTTAGATAGCTTGACATATGACATTTTCATACCTGACCTGGTTACTCTTCTCACGGATGCACTGCATATATATGGCATGAAGGACATGAGAGCTATGCTAGTTATAGAATTGGCCTTAAAAGCGACTATCTATCTACGTACGTAGAAACCCCTTTTTCCTCCATTATTGTTTGCGCAATGTTGCATTACGTCAACCTACCGAATAGCAGGCAAGGCATCATTAATACCGGGACACACTTCTGAGATCAGTAACATGCAAACAAGGTGTCCGACATTCAACGTAGTGAGAGGACAGAAGATCTTACCGGAAGCGTCCCACGAGCAAATTGATCTACCTTCTTACCTCTATATCATAGTGAAGGAGGGCGCCTGGATACTTTCATCACTTTTGCCCCTGTGTCAAACGACTTATGATGCCTACCTGGTACCTACCTAGGTACTGTATCAATCCAAAGGCGGAGATGTGTAAGCGCGCCCAGCAGGCATGGTGACAAAAGCCCTGAGACACTTGTTCTACTCGGGGCTTGCCCTCAATTAGACTGGAGGCCTCCTGACAAGCAGATGGTACTTCCTCTCTCCAAGAGTAAAGGTAGAGTATCATGATGCGATTGTAGTGCTATATACACCAGCTCTATTACTACTCGCAATGAGGGGTCTGATCATTGTTTTGTGTAGCCCTGGATGCTGTTATTAAAACGAATTTTCCAGGCTAGAGATGGCGTTGCGACCCCCAGTTAAATGACGCGACAAGTATAAGGTGCTGAGATATAACTTGTCCAAAGCTGTCTCCTGTCACCTGTCTCCTACCACTGCACCAAACTCTTAAGGTGTCGCTACAATATATTTCTATCGTCAGACCACCGTTGTTAGGAAGATACAACCAGTTATTTACATCATAATAATAACCTACTATATGCGCGTTTCCAGTGTCGTAGTTCTCTGTGTAACCGTTTGCCGTTATTATGATTATATACAACATGCGCGTTTCCGGTGACCTATGATTCCGCTAGATAGGAAATGATCGATGCCCGATTTGCCGGGTTACAAGCACCGAATGATGTTAATATAAGCTACTGATGAGGATGAGTAAATGTCCATGGTAAGCGATGCGGTGCAGTTGTGTCCACTGATCAATTACTCTTCATTTTAGAACAGAATAGATGAAAGGTATATTCCTAGATCTATATTAAGTAGGTAATAAAGAAAAGCTCTCATATAGAAATAATTCCTAAGCACCTTTTCATTCCACTATGCCGCTAATCAAGACTTTGATGCCCTTACCCTCCTGCACCTGTAAAATCGCCTTTTCGGCCTCTTCGAATAGCACTTTCCCAGTAATCAGCTCCTTGACAGATATGCTTCCCTGTGATAACATCTTAATAGCAAGCGCGTAGTCACCTTAAAAGTTATATTTTGGTTAGCCCATCTATGCAAGAGGTAGAACTCAAGGCGTGTGATTGGGGCGCACGTACCAGTTCCGTATCTGAAGCTGCCTTTCATAGTCAGCTCCTTCATGCACATTTCCATGATGGGGAAGTCAATATCACTCTTCCCCATTCCACCCTGAACAAACGTGCCGCCCGCTCTTGTGGTGTTGATGCCTGTTCGAATGCTTGCCTGAGCCCCCGAGGCATCTATGACAACATCCGCACCGTCTCCAAGTTGGTGCTCCGCAATGAGGAGCGCCGCCACCTCGGCTGCTGCTAAAGGCTCCTTGGGAGGTGCAAACGTTCCTGTCGCCGCGTAACTAGCAGCGAATCGAAGCCGCGGCGCGTTTATATCGACCGCGATAACTTTAGACGCACCGAAAACTCGGGTCACGGCGCAGCACAACAACCCTACGGGACCGGCCCCGAAGACCACAACTGACTGCCGAGGTGTGACAGCGGCCTGTCTGACGATATGGACAGCCACGCCCAACGGCTCGACGCAGGCGCCCTCTTCCAAACTGACAGACTCCGGTAGCTTAAAGCAAAAGTCCTCCGGGAGTGCGTAGTATTTGGCAATGGTACCCGGATAAGGAGGACTCGCGGCGAAGATCATGTGCTTGCACAAGTGATATCGGCCCTCCTTGCACCGCGCACACAGCCGGCACGGTGTGCCGGGCTCGAGCGAGACTCGATCTCCCACAGCAAGGGACTTGACTGCGGGCCCTGTTTCGGCAACAACGCCCGACGCCTCGTGACCCAGAACAAGAGGGGACTGGAGCATGTAGGAGCCAATCCCGCCATGGTTGTAGAAGTGCACGTCAGAACCGCAGACTCCCGTGTATGCTATTCTTATGAGGACATCGGTGGGCTTCAGGTTAGGGATAGGACGGTCTTCGTAGGATACCTGGCGCGGAGCGGAGAGAACGAAGGAGGGGTTCCGGAGGAAGCGTTGTTAGACAAGAAACCTATGGTTCAAGGAGAACGACAGCTTCCACACTCTTAAGGGGGAGTTATCCAAAGCTCAAGTGCACGGAGGATGGAGACCAGCTTACTTGTTGAGCCACCATGGTAGTTCAATCTACCGCTATGCCGCTGGAAATTTGAGCGTTGACAGCTCAGATAGAAATATACGGAAGAAGGACGGTAGTGAAAGCAGCACACCAGCTTTGCCATTCTTTTATGATCGATCCTGAGAGAGGTGCTGTTGCCTCATTCTTTTCGGCGCAGGGCACTCCGATGAGGGTTCCTCGCGTACTTCTGCACTGTAACGCAGTAGTTGTAGGCATTGGATGACTTATTAGTACCTAGTTACTTCCATAACATTACCTACCTAGGTAAGTAGCTTGAAATAAACTTATCACCTCCGCGGCCAGAAATGTTGCTCGGAGATCGACAGATCGGCCACGCTACGGGTATGTCCGAGCAGCATTACTGATTGGCTACTTCAATTATCCGTGGTCGGAGAGTGGAGCTGCCGCTTAATGCTCCCACTGTGGTACATGTCATCATCGCACCAATGAACAATTGTTCCTGCCACGGTCATCGCCGGTCCGCGCCGGTCCGCGCCGGTCCGTTGTCTCTGAACAACATTTCTCGCCGCGGAGGTGATAAGTCAAGGTTTCGCTACTTAGGTGATATAAATAACAATAAGTTGTGATATAGTGGCATCGGAGTACAGCGCGCCGCCGTTTTGACGTTCGGCCACCAACCCGCAACTGCTGACCATTGTCCTCTGTATAGCGATAATGATTTGAGCTTACTCAAAGGTTGTTCTTTGTGATCTGTCACGCTCGGAAGGCTGTACACCGAAAAAGGTCGACTGTCCGCCTGTGAAACATGGGTTCGTTGCTCTCTTCGTCATAGAAACAGAACTTGAGGCCACACGAAGAGGACGTCCAATGAAGAGGACTCGGCAGCCATTGATCGGGATGCAAAGTATGGATAGCCGAAATCTCGGGAAGTCTGTGTCCCACTACGTTTGTAAATGTGAGAGTCTCCCAACCGGAGTCGTGATCTGTGGGTTTCTAAGAAAAGAGCTAACTGATATAGGACCATTGAAGGTGGCCACCGCCAGAACTATGAGAATCGTAGGCTGCACTCGAAGGCGACATTGTGCAGATGATCATAGATCGAGTCGTAGCGTGCTGCGGGTGAACTTCCGTTGTGGACTCGTTTCCTTGGGGTCTTGGAGAACAGTCCGGCAGACTTTCCTACAAAGGATGTGCAGTTGAGCAGGTTTGGCGAGCGCAATGATTTGATGCCATCATTAAGAGACTATTATTCAACCGCCACCACTTACAGTACACGTTCATGAGCGTTGTAGCGCAGGTTTGAATGATCGGAGCACAGCAGTCCGGCCGGGGAAAGGACACCAAGACAAAAGGTCTGGAAATATACTTCATATTTACGCGACGTCCTAGTCTCTTTCGATTCGTTACTCTCTCATAAACTACCAGTGGCCGGTTTTCAAGGGCGCCATGGACTCTGTCTGCACAAAACTCGCCACACGCGCTCTTGAAAAACATCACAGCCTCCTCGACCGCGGCAAACACGGAAGAATAGTCATCGCTCTAGCCGGACCGCCCGGATCAGGCAAATCGACTGTCGCAGCAGCGGTAGTCCGCGAAATCAATGAACAATCACCCACCCCGTTCGCTGTCGTCCTACCCATGGATGGCTTCCATCTTCCACGTGCAGCCCTAGACGCACTTCCCAACAAAGCTGAAGCATACGCGAGACGAGGCGCCTCGTGGACGTTTGACGCGCAGGGTGTCTTGAACCTTGTGAAGACTCTGCGTCTATCCAGGGAGGACATGTCCAAGACGATACTGGCACCAGGTTTCGACCATCTCGCGAAAGATCCGTGCGAATGTGCGATTGCTATTACGCCGGATATCTCTCTGATCGTTCTGGAAGGCAATTGGCTGCTTTTAGATGAAGAGCCGTGGCGGCAGGTCAGCATGCTCGTGGATGATACGTGGTATCTTGATGTTGCTCCTGAGTTGGCGAGGAAGAGGATTGCTAAACGCCATATCGAGAGCGGGATTGAGTCGCATTGGAAGGATGCATTTAGGAGAGCTGAAGCTAATGACTTCCTTAATGGTGATGAGGTCAGGAAGAAACTCATGAAACCAAACATAATTGTGCAGAGCGTGGAAAGGTCTTGATTATTGGATCTGTCGCAGCTTTTGCGACTTTCTGCATACAGAGCCTGGGCCAGAAGCGCGCGTTTGGGCAGAGGACGGAACGTCATATATGCAATACGGATACCTTCTTGTTAGTGGCCATCTCGCCGTGTTCACGCCTCAACAATTTATCAGTTGCGGCTGCACTAAACTACAAACCATCTGGCATCGCAGGTCTAGGAGGTTGGGTTGCGTCATCTGACAGGAAAATTAATTCTATTGATGGACGTCGCTTGCCCAATGGTCAATCTAGTCAAAAAGAATTGCTGCCTTAATTACACTCTTTGTCCGTACCGCATCCAACGCCTTGGCAAAATCTTCCAAAGCAAAAGTATGCGTGACGATGCCCCTGATATCCACTTTCCTGCTCTCCAAATACTTGACACTTCGCCCCACACACCACATTTCCGAGAATGATCTGTTTTGTTGTCAGTATGGTAGACATGCATGCAAGGACACTGTACATACCCAATTATCGTGATCTCATCCGAAAACACCCTGGATGGCGACACCTTGTTGAGTGCCTCTTTCGGGTAAACCCCATAATACACCAGCTTTCCACCTCGAGCAACATAATCAATGGCCCTCTCCAAGACGGTAAACGACCCTGATGCTTCGACAACCACATCAAATCCGTATGGATATCTCACCTTCAGATCCGCCCATTGCTTGCTGGGGTCCTTTCGGTCAAGCTCTAGAAACTCATCTGCGCAGTCCAACTTTTTCGCAAGATCCATCTTAGGCCCTTGGTTCGAAGCAAGCACCAGATGTGCACCACCATTGTTCTTCAGAAGCTGAGCTAGACACAGGCCAGTTGGGCCTGAACCGATAAGAAGGATGCTGGAGCCAACAGCAGGACGGATGCGGTCCATGCCGTGAATAGCACAGGAGGCGGATTCGAAGAGGGTTGCTTCTTCCCACGAGAGCTTCTCGAATCGGAAAAGCTTTTCGGCCGGATAGGCGCAGTATTCGGCGAAACCTCCATCCACTGGTGTCGGATCAGTACGGAGGTCCGAAGGAGAGTTCTCGGATCGCTTACAATGTACACCATGAGCCTGGAAATTCTCGCAATACAGCAGCTTCCCATCCCGACAATAATGGCAGTAACCGCAGAGCTCAGAGTTATCAGCGGTGACTTTTTCCCCGATTTTGAATCCAGTCACGCTCTCGCCGATCTTGACAACGATACCGCTAGTCTCATGCCCCGTCACAACAGGCATTGCCGAGTCGAAATCGCCGTTGTGGATGTGTAGATCTGTGCCACATATACCGCAAGATTTTACTATCACTATTGTAAGTGTCCGGTAACAACAGACCGAAAATAAGAACGGCTGGGACATACAACGTACCTTTGATCAGTATTTCGTGTGCCTTTGGCTGCGGGACTGGCATGGTGACAAGCGTAAAGTCTTTGACCTGGTTGTATCGAATGGCCTTCATCTCGTTCGGAACCGTGAACTCAGCCCGGTTCGTCATACCATTTGCGGTGCCGTTCGTTATCATCTTAGCATTCTCTAAAATAGCCATCTTGTTTAATATACCCGGGGGAATCTGAAATGGCAATTGCGAGAACAGAAAAGACGTGTTGTATGGAGAATTAAGGACAATCAACATTGAGATCCGAAGACGAGAAAGCCCTATATGTATACAGCTTGGCTTTCCATGCGGATATTCCCGCAGCATCGGTAAACCTCCCTTCCTATGAAGACTCGCGTTCCAGGCTCCCGTTCGCTACCAAAAGCAGCTGGAGCACAGCAGATCGAAGCATTAACCTATGGCGCGAAAGAGTCGGAGCAGACTGCTCCGAAGTGATGAAGGCCTCCAGAAACGTGGCGACGGGCGACTGTGGTCCGAAGATGGTCCCATCCAGGGCGCGGTCGACACTGGTCCGACAACCTTTGGATTTTGCGGCCCAAAATTCCTTACGTGTCAGGCAAAATGCGACTGTACGCGGTCACGCGAGTACTCAGTGCTGCATTCGCTAGCTTGCGGCCGAAGATCGAGTCTCGTGAGGGGCAGCGCATCATTGACCCAAGTATAAGAAGCAGCGCAAGCTGGCGAAGTCATCACAATAATCACCCTAAATCACCCTAAACGCCATTATCATGTCCCAACCACTCTCCAAAGAAGGTGTGAAAGCCAGGTGAGTGTCTACACACCTCAGTGCGTTTAATTCGTGCGCGAAGCCTCGCTAACATGCCCATCATAACAGGAGCGCCAACTATGGCAATTCTAGCCCAGCCCACAAAGTCTCAATCCTTTCAGACCAGACGCACCGTAAACAGAGTGTGGCTGAGCTGATCGAGAATACATCTGGAAAGTGAGTTGCTTGGCTCTGTAGATGTGTCTTGGCTACACTTGAACTGAGTGAACTCGACAGAATCAGGAACCCTCTCGTGGGCATTCTAAGGAGCAGCTATTGCAAGATGTCGAAAAGTACGCTAGGGACTATCACCTCATGGACATTCTCCCCGTCCTTCGCAAGGGAGCTCTCATCGCGCAGAGCCCTCACGACATCGACGCGATCACGGAGCTCGATGAGCAGGAGCGCCACAACTTGCACGACGAAAAGATCCACCGCTGGAAGCACCCCAGAACCCTGTATTTCACTATCATTCTGAGTTCTATCGCTGCTGCTGTTCAGGGTTGGGATCAGACAGGTTCCAACGGCGCCAATCTCACGTTCCAAGCGTTTTTTGGCATTCCTGACTCTGGCCCCGTGTGCACTGCAGCTGGAAACTGCTAGTCGAACTAGTGGCTTGTGGGATTTATCAACTCCTGCCCCTATCTTGCTATTGCTTTCTTGTAAGTCTCTCTTCCGTGGACACCTATCCCAATTTCCTGACTTTCGTGATTCAGTGCTGGCTGGCTCTCAGACCGCATCAACAGCATGATCGGCCGACGAGGTACTATCTTCCTAGCAGCCATCTTCGTCTGCTGGCACCGATTGGCTCTGCCTTCACGCAGCACTGGGGACAACTGGTTGCGTGCCGTCTTCTCCTTGGGATCGGCATGGGACTGAAAGAATTTACTGTGCCCGTCTTTTCTGCCAAGAACTCGCCAACTAACATTCGAGGCGGTCTGGTCATGTCTTGGCAGGTTTGGACTGCTTTCGGCATCTTCTTGGGAACTTGCGCAAGTCTTGCCTTCGTCAACGTTGGCAGCAACGCCTGGCGTTTCCAGCTGGGTAGTGCTTTCGTACCTGCGGTACCGCTGGTGCTTGGTATCTGGTTCTGTCCGGAGTCACCCCGATGGCTTATGAAGAAAGGGAGGCACGCTAAGGCATATAAGCCACTCGTCCGACTTCGAAACACATCTCTCCAGGCAACCAGAGATCTTTACTTTATCCAGGCCCAGCTTGTGTACGAGGAGCTGCTGATTGAGGAGTCCCGTGTCGCGAAAACGGACAACTTCTTCGTACGCTTCATCGAGCTGTTCACAGTGCCTCACATTCGACGCGCTACTCAAGCTTCGGGAATCGTTATGATCGCGCAGCAAATGTGCGGAAGTAGGTCACACGAGGCTATCGTTCTATCTTCTCAGTTGAGAACAAGCTGACTTTATTCCGTCGCAGTCAACATTATCGCTTTCTACTCCTCCACTATCTTCTCCCAAGCAGGTGCTAGCAATATCACCGCTCTCCTCGCACCCTTCGTTTTTGGTCTGGTCAACTTCGTCTTCGCCTGGCCTGCGATCTGGACAATTGATACCTTCGGTCGTCGAGGCTTGCTCTTGCTCACCTTTCCCCAAATGTGAGTAACGCAATGGACATTCATTCGTACTAAATTCTAATGAAGACATCTTCAAGGGCTTGGACTCATAGTCGACGGCCAATCGCTGTCCATCGGTTGAGATTGCGGCGTTGTCTGAATAGCAAAGTTGGAATGAGAGCCCGATGCCATGTTCGGTGTTGCTGGCCCGTGGGCCGCCTTGGTGGCGACGAGGTGGTCGTGAATACGATTGAGCACAGAAATGCAGCGTGTTGCGGCAGGGTTGCTAAGTCCAAGATCGGATAAGCAATTTCTAGCACTGGATATGGAATCATCCAAGATAGCTACTGTCTCGGCATCAAATGAATAGTCGACGGTCTGTAAGAGGCGGATATTGAGGACCAGAGTCGCTTGAAATAGGAAGTAGATGGCATACCAGCTCAGACCAACATGTAGTATCTCGATCTGTTCCTTACAGAATGTTGATATGTCATGAATCGTCTCAATGGCGACAAGCAGACATTTCGTGGTCGCATCAGCTCCGTTGGGCCAAACTAAATTTCTCCTTTGAACTCCTTGCCATAGCATTATTCGAAGATTTTGTTCCTTCCACAATACCACAGCTCTCGGACCTCTAAACCATTGCGGTATATTGAGATCGGTGAAGTAGTAGGGCAGAGAGATTTTCCAAGTATGCAGCTGCTGTTCCATATCTAGAGCGATCTGAGCATTCACATCACCATCACCCTTGTGGGATGATAGAAAGCCGTTGTATATCTCATTCGCGATCACTGCCAAATGCGCTTGTGCAATGATTGCAGAGTATGTCGTAGGGTACGCTACAGGTAATGGCAATGCAGTGTCCAACGTAATTTGCTATCAGAAATGAGCCAACATCACCGAGCAAGCACAGGGGTGACATACAGAGTCGTCCACGTTGCGTGGCGTGCGAGCATCTATGAAGGCATCCGAGGCTGTAGTCGGTCTACCGGTAGTAATGCTGAAGCCGCTATCAAAGCAATAAAGTATCCACCAGAGCTGTCTTCTCCTCTCTTGAGCCAAAATGTCCTTTCCGGTAGCTCTTGGAGGTAACTCTGTATGCAATCCTAGTCCGAGAGCGGTCCTGAACGCGATGCCTATCAAATTGTACCCTGTGTTGGGTCGATCTTTCTTTTGTAGGTAATTACCCTTGCAATTGAGGTTAGTGATGCAGCTTCGCCATTAACCTTTGAATCAACTTACCAGCAGGAGGAATGCTTGCACATTACCTATAGTTCCCGATTCTAGCAATTTGGTGGACAAGAGCGATCGTGCGGTCGGATAGAATGGATCCTCTTCATCGTTATGACCAGAGCTTAAGACCTAATGGCCAACTGCCAAGACAGTATAGAATATCAGCTGCCAGCTAGACTTGTCACGGATGTGAGCACGATTATTGCAACTATCTCGGAAGGTTCGTTCGTGCAAAATTGGATAAGATATATTATAAAGGAGAAAATATGCGTCAATCAGGCGTTGTGACGTTGCAGTGGCCACCAAATGCTCCTCCATAGCAAAAGTTCCAGAGCTGCGTTGATTTCGGGGACTACTGCGCTGGGAGGGTTGTCGTTCTGACATATCTTCGACATTGCCGTCACGCGAGAGCAAGTCGGAAATCGTTCGAAGAAGACTTGACCCTGAGCTTGTCCCTGTTGACCATCAGTGTGCGCACATCCCAGGCGAGGAATACTTCTCGCTATACCAAAGTAGCCCAACTCATACGGTTTGGTCAACAAAGACGCCATACCATCTCCTGATTTACGATCTTCCCCGCCACCATCTGGCAACAACAGGTGTGGCGACTCATGCCATTCGTATTCGGGCGGTGACCCCGGAGTTGCCCTTTCCTTTTCAGTGTCGGAAGGGGATGAAGTGCGTTCGGAGAGCGCCTCATGAGTTGGCTCCTTCTTGAGTAAGGGCTCTATATCAACGTTGGGGTTAAGTGATCGTAGAAGTGCCTTTAGTACGCTGCAACGACGTTCTGCCTCATCTAAGTTTCTATAATGGACCTGTAAGTAAGGACAACCTTGGATTTAAAACCGAACAATCTGCTTTCGACCAAAGAGCCACATGACACGATGGATGGGAATTTGAGCTTACTTTCGTGTAAGAGGCGTCCGCAATGGAGGGGATCCATAAACGCAACGTTTACCGGCTTTAGAGCAAAATGAACAGGGTGTTGCGCCGGAACACTATGCCGCAGCTGTAAGTAAAGTATCTGGTGTAGATTCGGAGAAGGAAAAGAAATCTTTGGCCTGAGCCGAAATAAATTGATTAAGGTCTGAGAGTAGGGAACAATTGTACCTTGGATTTACGTCTCTGAGAATTTTCGTTGCTTAGCCTTTCTGAACAATATGCCGGATAGTTGACCCTACCTGACACTCTGTACACTATTACCAGTCAGTATCGACGTCTTCACTTTTTATTGATGATTGCACCAACCGCGCGAATGAAAGATCTAGCCCTCTGAACGTCACCATTGCAGTCAGTATTTACCGAGGACACTTGCATAATGGTCGTAATAGCACTTTCTCTTAGCAAGTCTTAGGAAACCTACCTGATAAACCGCCGGGCTACAGATTCGGTGCCGGATTATGTACTGTACTAGGACATTAGTCTGGTCCCCCGGGGTTCTGCCGCGGGGTTGTTTATTCTATCAGCGTTACCTAGGTAGTTATATAATAGATATCTCTATAACTATAAGGTATTTTAGTACTAAGATTAAGATATCACCGGCGTATCACAACTTATATCGCCCTTGCCTGCTGGGTGCAAGCAGGTGCAAGGTACGCGTCAAGCTCCTTATCTTGTACTACTTCTATGGTACCAAGCGGTGATGCAACCGCTCGTCGGATCTTTTGGCCGGCGGGGCCGACGTTCGTTGGGTGTCATCGCCGATGACCGGCCCTCTCCAATTTATTTTGACTCACTCAGATAAGCTGTCCAAAGCCGCGAGACTCCGCGTTTCTGCAGTATAACAACCACAAGCCGCCATACACCGTGTGGTGAATATCTACACAGCAAACCGCAAAGATGTGTGGTATATTTGCTTGTCACAGGTTAGTCAAAGGAGGAGCTGCCCCAAGCTAAATGCGCCGCCGCTATCCGCGTTGTTACCTACGATGCTAACTGCTGTGCAGACATCCAGATGTGCAGAAGTTCAAGCCTACGGCGTTGCGGATGGGGAAAGCGTGAGCTCGTCTCACCCGGCCTTTCCGGAACCCACTTGACATTCCTACCAGCGTGCGACATCGTGGTCCTGATTGGAGTGAGCACTGAATACTCGATATGTAAAGCCAACGGAAGCTGATGGATAGGAAGGCGGTAACCATGTTGCCAACCAGACAAGTACGGCAGGGAGTCTCTCGTAATCAGTTATGTATACTGAATAGTCCGCAGTTCTCGTCCATGAACGACTGAGCATCGTCGGTGTTGGTATGTTTTTCGAGATCCAAACGGAAGAGCCAGGACTTACACGTCAAACAAGACACGGGCGCTCAACCGCTCACGAACGATGATGACACGATAGCCCTCGCCGTGAACGGAGAGATCTACAACCATCGGATACTACGGAAACAGTTTCAGAAACCGTACAACTTCAAGACGCATTCGGACTGCGAAGTCATAATACCACTCGTACGGCTGTGATCCTTTGCACTCCACAACGACTAATTTGTCATAGTATCTTGAACACGATATCGACGCCCCAAAATATCTAGATGGGATGTTCTCGTTTGTCCTCCACGACAAGAAACAAGACCGGGTAATAGCCGCTCGTGATCCTATAGGCATCACGACCTTCTACATTGGTCGGTCATCGTCGACTCCTGGTGCAGTATACTTTGCCTCTGAGTTGAAGTGCCTACATCCTGTGTGCGACGACATTCAATCCTTCCCTCCTGGACACATCTACGATTCGAAGACAGATTCTCTAACACGATACTATATCCCGCAATGGCTGATGGAGCCAACCAACATTCCAACAAAACCCGTGGACCTCAAGGAACTAAGACTTGCGTTTGAGAGATCGGTACGGAAGCGGTTAATGGCAGAGGTGCCCTATGGAGTTCTTCTGTCGGGTGGTTTAGACTCTAGCTTGGTCGCGTCTATAGCACAAAGAGAGACGAAGAGAGTGCAAGCATCGCGTGCAGCAAAGGATGGCATAGTTAATGGATACCATATCCCGGAGGAAGATGGAGAGCTTGTTGGCATAGACGAGGACTACGGTCTCAACACGGTGCCTTTGCTGTCCGAGCTGCACTCCTTCTCGATCGGTCTTCCGGGTGCTCCGGATTCAAAGGCTGCGCTAGAGGTCGCAAAGTTCTTGGGGACAAAACATCACAGCTTTACATTCACGATAGAAGACGGCCTCAACGCTTTATCGGACGTAGTATACCACCTTGAGACATACGACGTAACAACAATAAGAGCATCAACGCCAATGTTCCTTCTAAGTCGGAAGATAAAGGCAATGGGCGTCAAAATGGTTCTCAGCGGCGAAGGCAGCGACGAGATCTTCGGCGGGTACCTCTACTTCCACGCCGCCCCTGACAAAACGGAATTTCACGAGGAAACCATTCGCCGCATCAACAACCTCCACCTAGCAGATTGCCTTCGTGCCAACAAATCAACCGCCGCTTGGGGCGTAGAAGCTCGCGTCCCGTTCCTCGACAAGCAATTCCTCGACGTCGCCATGTCCTTTGATCCAGCCGAGAAGATGATAACAAAAGGCCGCATAGAGAAATACATCCTCCGCAAAGCATTCGATACCTCAGACGAGCCTGATACGCCTCCCTACCTCCCGGATAAAATCCTCTACCGCCAAAAGGAGCAGTTCAGCGATGGCGTCGGCTACGGCTGGATTGATGCATTAAAGGATAATGCGGAACTGCATGTTAGTGATGAGGATATGAAGCATCCGAAGCCGGAGTGGGGTGAAGATATCCCGGATACGAAGGAGGCGTGGTGGTATCGATGCATGTTTGATGAGCATTTCCCGCCGTATTGCGCGAGCACGGTCATGCGGTGGACGCCGACTTGGAGTAAGCAGTCGGATCCTAGTGGACGGTAAGTCTGCCTCTTATCACGTCTTCCTGAGCAATCATAACAGAGACGATCGCTGAGAGGGGGTTGCTGATTTGTGCTAGGGCTATTGCTACGCATGTTGCGAAGTATGAGGACGCGTGATGAAGCAGATGGGTAGGCTTGACACTGAAGGCCGTGAGCAGCTTCGGTATCGTTTCTCTCCACCGTGCGACCTTTCGAGCGAATCTCTTTTGGTGTAGGACTCAATAAGGATTCAATGTATAAGTAGCGCTCCAGGGGCGTATACTCTGAGTAGACAAGGTTTAGAGTAGCGCTTTGCGACTTGAACGTCGTATAGTTGGTTCAGTTTCGGGACTAATTGCTTGCCATTCTTGATTGCTTCAATGAAATCCGAGAAGTGCAATCCAGGTTTGTTATATACATAGGTTCCAAATGCATTAAATCAAAAGTAATCAGGGTATCTGAACCGGCAAATTCGACTCTACCATAAATCCCAGACAATCATAAGACACACATCTCGCCGTGCTTTAGCAGCACCAGCAGAATCGCTGGAAAGGAAAAAGGAAGCAGGCTATCCCGCCGATATCGATTGGGGTTCGAAACAACAGCCGAAGTAGGTGGATGGTTCAAGGCTGCCGGAGTAGGTGTTACGTCGATTATGTGCAGCGCCTGAAGTGGTTTGACCGCTCGTAACGTCTGCAGTATCTTGGTAAGGGAGGCCGCCGTAGAGGGAAGCAAAATCGCTTGATGCCTTAGTCAAGGACATCAAGCCAGACCATTGGTTTTAACGACCTGTGTAGATTTTGAAGCCGGCATCCCTTACAAAGATATCGCAGCAGAAGCTACGGACGCTCTGACCAGTTCAGCTGCTGTCATGATTGGCCTACTACTCCGGCAGCCTTGAACAATCCACCCACTTCAGCGGGTAACGATCCAATTCAGTCCAACAGCTGCAGATACGGGACAGGTCATTCGGACAAAGCATGTAAGAGTAGAAGGGCAAGTTTGGATGGCCAAAGAAGGCAGGTTGATGTTGCGTGCTGATGCTACTGTTCAACTCGTCCATACATCTCCGTGCGTGCGTGGTGTAGCATGTCAAGCCTTATTCGACGGCTATAGCATACTCTCTTTCCCCGTAGAGGTAGAATTCGAGCCCTATGATGAGGTCTTCGGCGATGGTGCCGAGGGAGCCGAGGAGCCAGGGGATGTTCTTGATGATGTATGATCTGTCGAGGGAGTGGAAGAGGATCTGTTGGGACCTGTTAGTTTTGTGTTGCGAATAGACATCTAAATGTTGGCACGAATAAGAACAGGACACGAGCCCAACGACGGAGAGAGTCAAGAAGGGACGGAGGGTTGAAGGTGCTGGACGCTCTGAAATTCTGCTTCTGCATTTTCCGCTGTGACTCTCCTTTGGACTTTTTGGAGCTCCCATCAAGGCTTGGCTGTTGCTTATATTGCTTTTCCTCCTTCTTCCTTTGTTTTTCTTCTATCCTCCCTTTTTCGTTTTAATTGTGTAAGCTCACTATGTGGTAGCTCAACGTATTCTTTGTTTCGCCCTTGGGCCTGAGGGAATCGGGCTTGGGACAATCACGTCCGTAGAACGGAGCAGGACCGAGAATCAGAACATGGAGGGAAACCCAGAATTATGCACAACGAGACTAGAAGTAGAGAAGGAAGAGTCAAGACTTACTCCTGCGCCATAGGTGAGGTTGCCGAGGATGGAGAGCAGAAAGAAGAGGAGCGATAGGCCGGCCGTGGACTTTTCGACCCAGTTCTTGTATATCTGCGGCAGGCGTGCGCTGCAATGCCGCATCAGCATACTTTCTGCAGCAGACTATACAGGATCGACGACCCAGACTTACGTCAAATAACACACTGCACTGAAATAGCCCAATATCTGAGCCCCCACTGGAGAGTTGGAATCGCCCGTGTTATCCTCAATAGGCGCGGGCCTCCACGCCCTCGACTTCCATGCTATGGCCCACCCAACGGCACCGACAATGCACGTCAGAAGGATGCAGAGGATGTTTTTCGTCCAAGCCTGCTTGGCGGTGTCCGTGTCTTCCTCCAACAGCGTGGATAGCGGAACTCCGCTGCTATTACTACTCCTCCGCCTCTCTGCAACGCTTGCGCGCCTCCGACTGCCCGGCAATCCCATATTCTGGCTTGGCCTCCTACTTAGCAACGGCTCGTCTTCCGCGCTCGTATGGCTGTGCATCGATGGCACTGACGCCTTTCTTAGTTCCCTTTGCCGGTCCCCGTAGCGGTAGTAGAAACATTGTGAAAGGAGGATTAGGTCGGCGCAGCACCAGTAGACGGCTAGGACGATGACTGTGGGGACGAGGGAGGCCCAAATTGCCCCGATGAGGTTGGCGATGTCGCCGATGAACCAGACTACGAGGAAGGGGATGGATATGGCGTCTGCGTTGCTGTTGCGGTAGTTTTCAATGAATTGTGGGACCTAGATATTGCTTGTTAGTTACGAGCTGCAGAACTTAGGGAGGGGCTACGAACGAGGACTACTATCCATGATGCGAGGGATATCGACCCGAAGATGCCAGAGAGAGCTTCATGGGGGGTGAGGGTGATGGAGTCGGCGAGGGCGGTGAGCCCGGACGCCATTGTGTGTTGGAAAAGCCTGAGAGCACTCCCACTACCGGTGGTAAGCTCTTATGCACGCAAGTAATTCTGATTGTGTTACCAGCGGGAGCGATATTGGTTACCAAATGGTGTTGGCGAGGGGTGGAGGGGTTGAGATTTCCGGGCGCGTCGTGCAGCACCAAGGGGAGGGGTGGAAAAGCAATTGCAAATTTGGATCTTCCGCAGCGGGCCACTGCTCTAGCTCCCGCTTGGGCGGAAACCCCTAAGTGGGGCACTGTCTCCATCAAGATAAGTGCCGAGTCTCCACTTATTAGGCTTGTTCGCTTTCGTAGATCGATCTTGGCCCTTGAGCCACGAAGAGTGTTATTCAGACTAGACATGTAACTGCACCTCTAATTGGGTAGTTTGCAGGTATTCATATAGAAGGAGTCTATCTGTGTAATGGATCTACCTAGGTAGTTGGACTAAGAAACTCGAAGCGAAGTAGCTGTGTTTCTGCAGCGGTGCGACTTTCGCTTGATCTGCATGTGAGGTATTATTTTTAGTGCGTCGGTACGACATCCACTCAGCCACCGAGCGCCCAGCAAAGTCTTCCTAGGCCGGCCGACGGTGATACGAATGCTACCTTCCTCCCTCACCTGACCTCTCTTTCTGTCTTCCTGCTTGTTTGTTTGTTCTTGTCCTTACTTTCACTGCATCTTCAATTCTGTCAATTCTTTCGAGGGATTTCACCTTTGGCAGTATCTGTATCACTCTTTGACTGAACCCACGCAGCACTCGCCGCGCGTTCGTGGCGCCAGACGATTGCTCTTGTTCTGCTGCAATTCGACCCTCGATTTTGCATCCACAATGTTATCGACTGCAGGGTGGTGGTTGCTGATCCTCGCCGTAATATGTATCATCTCCCAGGTCTCGACCCAGGGTGAAATAGCCTTAGGAATTGTCTATAAACGACAAGTCATAGGCACTGGCATCTCAACAAGTTCTTCTTCGACATTGCCAACCAGCAGTACTCCTTCGACCTTGTCAGATCCGACATCATCGAGTTCTCCTACAACTTCACCGACTTCTTCCTCTAACCCTCCTACTTCTTCTGATCCTCCTACTTCCTCTGACCTTCCTACTTCCTCCGACCCGCCTACTTCCTCTGACCCTCCTACTTCGTCAACGCCCTCAACTTCCAGTAACCCTCCGTCGACCACTACCTCGATAGTAGTACCTCCGTCGTCCCAGACCAGCACAACGCCAACATCACAGCCACCGACTTCCTCGGTGCCGACTTCTTCTTCTTCGTCACCACAGCCTTCACAGCCTACTTCTTCAGAATCTCCTTCACAACCTGCTTCATCCTCCACATCTACGAGCACCAGTGTGCCATCGACATCAAGGACAACTGCCGGTGCATCGACCACCACTCCACCATCATCCTCAACATCTAACTCGCCTTCTTCCTCGCCATCCTCCTCAAAAGCCAGTCCCTCGGCCACCACTCTACTCACCACCTTAACATCTGCCCTGGTCGGCTCCCGCACCCAAGTCTTCGTCACAACAACCTACTCCGTCTCCGGCTCCGCCACTATCCCAATTGTCCTCACATCTTCCACCGTTATCCCTACAACCACCGGCTTCGCGACCTACACCACTCCCGCATCGCTTGCATCGGGTGGCGGTAACGGCAATGGCTCTGGCCTCTCGTCAAGCTCCAAGAAGACAATTGCCGGTGTGGTTGGTGGCATTGGCGGCGCGATACTACTTGGAGGCATCGCGATCGTGGCATGGAGGTTACGGAACAAGAGGCAAAGAGTACCGACGGACAATGTGGATGATCTGAGGACGAGCGAGGATACGATCGGGAGGGAAAAGTTGGGCCAGGATAACACGGCGAGGACTGAGCCGTATAGGGGGTTTGAGCAGTATCATACCAACAACGGTGGTGGGAACACTGCGACGAACTTTTAGTCGTGTTTGTAGCATCAATCTGTTTGCTGGGCGAACGTCACGAAGCATGATTGCGGTGTAAAGGCTTGTTTTAAAGGTACAGGCTGCTTGTGTATATCAATTAGGGGTGTGGGCGTTGCTGGAATGTGGCTTGCGGGCATCAACATTGGAGGTCTGTTGCTCAAAGTTGCGTTCTAGGTTCTGCTCTTTGTGCAGATGGAGACTATACATCATACTTTATATCACATGATAGTAATTGGGCTGCTTAGCTCTTTTGCCAGCCGCAGTAATTGCTATGGGCAGCGCTGGAGTGCTCCAACCTCCGGTGCCGCCCTCATACTCCCGTTATATCGGAGCAGAGTCAACTTCAAACCAGTAGACGCATCGCAAAGTGCGGCTTACCGCAAGCTGCGGCTCCTTCTATATAACTTCAGTTATGAGATACAGGTATGTAGACAGGGACCGAGTACCTTCTGCAACTGGCTCGACTCCGTCGCCGCGCTGCCTACAGGGTCCTGCGAAGACATGAAAGATGGTTGAGTCCATCATGAGGAAATTCCACATTGATGAATGAGTGCTCATCATGGCTAATGTTGTTCAACAGTATCGCCGTCATCCTCATGCTCATCCTCATCGTCATCATCATCAAAGAAGACATAGCTGTCGCATCAATATGTTACTGATCATCATCACCGTATTGTTATTGCTCACTTGTGCGCCATAGCTGGAGATGACATGTTATTGCCTAGTTGATGATTCGGCATCTGAGAGTAACTTCTCGCCACCGAAACCTCCTTCAAAGCGAAAACACCATGAACTTGTGATCAATTAGATTTTGCAAACAACCGCTTTTTATGCTCGAACGATCCTGCATCCGCCTGCATCCGCCTGCATCCGCCTCCCTAAATGCTTTAAACCTTGTTCTTTGCAGATAAGGGTTCATGTCCCACCGCCACTTAAGCTTTTGCGTATACGACTCTCGACTCTGATAAGGGCCTTGAGTTATTTTCTATCTCAATGGCCAGCGCCAGACTAGAGTGCCGGTATCTGATCGTGCGACCAATAGATGATGACCTGTAGCACAAGGTTTTAGAGAGTCATCCAGATCAAAACGCAGGCTATTTACCTACTTCTCCGTGGAGGTCTATTCCCAAATTAACTTGTGTCGTTGTTGTCGTATCGGTTGGACGCGATAGAGTAATCTTTCTAACCAGTCACTTTGCTTCTTGCACAGGAAAAGTATCTGTACAGATCGATTAAGGACCAGAAGGAACAAATCCTGAGACTTTGAATATGTGATACAGGTCAGAAACGAAAGCTACGAAGAAGGCATGTACGAGACGAAGAAGTTCACATAACGCGACAAAAGCGACGCCGGTCGACGGACCAAGCCCGCCGTAAGGAGAGCTCACAGTAGAGAGCACTCAGCTGAACGCCACATCTCCCTGCAGCTACGAACAGAAATCCAGGCTGTTCCGGGCCCTTGCGTCAAGGACTTGTGCGACTCCCGCGCTCGGCACGCAGCGACAGGCCAAGAGACGTAGGGGAAACGACGACGACCACCCTTTCGATAGCATGACTAGTAACCATGTCGATGAAAGCAGATTCCTGAGGTGAGTATTAAAGACCTATTCGAGCGCACCCATACGAGAATCCAGCCACCGAGTTGATTCAGTCCCACGACATTGGGATGGCCCATAAAGAGAAGGGAGCGTCCGAAGAAAAACATGGAGAGTAAGCTGGCACAGCTTGATCTCTCTAGGCTTCTAACACGAACATCAGCACCACACTTTGGATCAGCTTTGTTATCACTCTCATAGATCCTCATAATCATCAAACCGTCCGTCATCATGAATTAGAATCGCCATCATCATCAGCCTCTGCCGCTGCACTAATTTGATCCGAACGAATGCGTGTCCTGAGTACAAAGTAAACTAGCCCTCGCACTTAAGAATGGCCCGCGGAACGCTCTTCGTGCGTTCTTGAGTAGTTCAGATCCTGGCGCTGGGTACGCACCGAAGGGCAAGTGCAAGCATATTTAAGTACTTTAGGAGCTCCTAGCTTTCAAGCGCTGACATCATGGGACGCATTATTATCATAACGGTCTTGGCTTATGCGCTTAGTCGATAAATTGCAAAGCAGATTCAGAATAAAGACCGTTTTGACACGGACCAATCTCACCGCTTTGCTGAGCGCATGGCCTCTTCCAATCTTGTTGTAGGCTTCTGCTTTCAGAGCTGGGAGGAGAAAATAACGATGCGTGTCGAGAAACTTTGTTCCATTTTATAAATTGTTTCAGTCTTCCTGCTGGATGGGAGGGATACCTGAGCCAGCCTTACCAAAGCCACATCCTAAGGCCTGGGTAAGTGAGGAAGGATGAGGGAGAGAAATGCGTGCTTCACGGCACTTTGGCAAGATTATCCTTAGATTCAGTCCATTTGGGGATGTCTCATGTGCGTGATACGTAGGAAGAATCTGTAAAGTTGGGCTTCTCTTACACTCCACATCGAGGTAGCTTGTCTGCCACCGTCTGAAGCGCAGAATGAGAAACCGAAGCGTTCTCAGCGTGATGTCCAAGGCTCGATATGCCTTGACTGTGTCTCCAAGTAGAATTATATGTTAGGAGCATTCCACGCTGCTGCGACAGAGCGGCCTTCAGATGTGGCGGCATGACCAGATACCGCCATGTTTGGAGGGGTGCAGTACTCAAACATCTTGCCGAAGGCAACATAATAGAGCAAAGAAGACAGTTTGGATAATTTGCATGTTTTCCTGAGGCTGGAATGTTCGTCTTTCTCGATACCAGAGTGTGCTGCATATACCGCGTTACGGTTTGGACTGGGTTATTTCACTGAGATATTCGAACGCAGTAGTTGGTGCAAAGAGGTTTTTCTGGGTACACTTTGTGCTATCTATTTTCGTTCTTCATCTGCATCTCTATTAGACTACTCGTATGCTTGAGCCACCTCTCTGCGAAAGCGGCCTCTGTAAACCGTTCCGCGCTTCTTCGTGCTCTCAGTCTCATCGCAAAAGTTTCCTGAGGTGACAGGGCCAAGGCTTTGTCGAATGCTGCGGCATACTCAGTTGCTGTGCTTGCGTAAAAGCCTGCAAAGAAGTCAACATGGACATCATTACTTTTTAGACGCACCACCCCACCTGTAGGCTCCCCGTCGATAGGGACGACAATATCCATCTTGGGGCCTCCACTGTCATTGACAACACTGATCAACCCAGCTGCTTGGTACTCCACCACACCGATACCGAAATGCTCATTCCACATCCCGTTCACCCCAATTGAAGCTCTCCTCTGCCATTCTACAACTTGGGACCACGGAGCATTGCAAACGAAATCAACGTGGTCCTTGATGTGAAGGTCATACGCTAGAAGTCGTAGCTTGTAGACAAGCAGGGAGTCGTCATTGTCACGGACAGAGCCAATGAAGATGAGTTTGGGTAGCCGCTCGCTTTGAGTCTCTGGCGGTCGACCGTTCAAGAACTTAGCGAATGCCTCCAGAAGCAGCTGATGATTCTTCTCCGGCCGAAATTGAGCAATGCAGATTAGCACTGGTTCGCGGTCTTTCTCACTCTCCTCGTCGACAGGTACCATCTTCGCCATCTCTTCCACCGGACATGGCGGAAAGACCACCTCAATCTTGTACGCCTTCTTCCTCTTTGCACGACTCGGTCCCCACAATTGCTGAACATGACCTTGTGTCCATGACGAGTTGGTCATGACTACATCGACGTTGCCTCCTACCCAGCTGTACAAGCGCGCGAACAGACGCCAGTACGCATGTTTTGCTTTTCCTCTCCAGCCTCTGCCCAAAACGGCGTGCATGCCCCGTCCGCCTTCACCTAGTGATTCTAGCATGTCTGTTGAGATGGTGGGATAGTGTACGTAGGCGCCGGTTGGCACCTTGGGGAAGAATGCTTTGCATAGAGCTAGCGTGAACGCGTAGCCCATGGTATCGATGAAGATATCTGGGACGAGGAGGGAGAAAGCATCGTAGGCTACTATGAGGGAACCAATGGATTGGCCGAGGAGGGTGAAGCGAGGCCATCTCGAGGCTAGCACGTAATGCCTGGTAGACAGGTAAAGGAATATTATGGTGGTTGGGTTGAGCTGAAGATTGAAGCGATCCTATTCATGGTGTCAGGCGGGTGAATTTCAGGGTGGTTGTATAGCGTAGGTACCTGCACTCGCTTCAATATCTCAGGCCGGTTTACTTCGTGATCACCGGTGTAAACTACGCAAGTTGCTGCAGGCCACTTTTGCTGGGTGGCTCGAATGGCTGCCCAGAGTACTCTTTCTCCACCTCCTCCTGCATTACTAAATCAGTGACTATTAGGCGTGCTTCCCACTGCGGCAGTGATAGCTTTGCCTACCAGAACGGGTGGAAAAATCCTACGATCCCCTTCCAGTCTTTGGCACGGCTCCGCCCGAGAGCACATCCATTGGTTATGGACGGTGCGACATTATCCAAGTCTGCATCGCTGGAAGCACGCATAGGCGGACTCCGTGCGGCATCATACTCCCTCTTTTCCTCGGCTACTTTGGTCAATACCACGTCCCGCCGTTGACGAGTACCCCGTCGAAGCCGCCATCCTATGATGCGACAAGTCCATGATATTACAAGCGGCCAGACGAATATTGGCGAGACAATAGCGAGAAACAATAAGGACCAGAAGAGCAGCGTGTAGGCCATCGGTGAGCATTGAGGATGTAGTGCGTCTGTCCCTGACTCCCGTGTCAAGGTGATTCCTGGTCAAAGTCAGCGATGACGTATTTTGTATCTTCCCCAGGCTACTTTAAAGTATCTTTCCACAACTCCGCTCCGCATTTCTTGGTACACTTTGAGCTTTCCCCGCTATTCACTGCAAGAACAATGCAATGTGACTGTAGTCATAGGCACGTAACTGTAACAAGAATGGGTCATCTGCTGAGTCTTGACTCGCCGAGTCGTGGTGCTTTAATATGCGGGCTCCCCGCAAGCACACATTGGAAAATGCATCGTAGCCGTCTTGTGTTCACAATACCATAACGCTGCCTTTTGGGGAGGAGAATAGGACAGGATGGCGCCTCCGACAAAGCTCTCACCTGTCTCTGCTTTACTTCTTCTCTTCTGTACTGCATCTGTGCGAGGCCAGGCAGCTCCATCCGACGATGTCTTTCGCTACATTAACCCCCTAATTGGCACGGTCAACGGAGGTAATATCCCTTATTGTTAGATTTGATCGTGCCTGGCTTGTCTACTAACTGGTTGCAGGTCATGTCTTTCCGGGAGCTACGTTACCTTTCGGTTTGTGCTTTGCCTATGTGCCCGTCTGCAAATGTCTTACAGTCAAAAGGAATGGCAAAGGCTGTGGCCGATGTCAACGGGGAACGCCAAGGAGGCTTTGCTTCAGATAACAGCAACATTACCGGATTCTCCCATATGCACGATTCCGGTACTGGTGGAGTACGTAGTATTGCCCCTACCGCCTTGTTTTATTTGGATACCTCTGCACTTTGCACATCAGAACGCCACCCTCGCCACAGGCACCAAGAACACGATTGTAATTATTGTTTTCGAGATCCCAGATAAAGCGAAGCACCTGCTTTGATTTCTTAAGGTGGACTTCCCTAATCTGCATCGTCTATTCATCTTACGTTTACTGCGAGAACAGCCGTCTGACTGCATCTGCTGACTTGTTGCTAGTCACCATCATTAGGCAACTTCCCGTTGTTTCCGCAAAGTGGCTGCCCGGGAGACGAGCTTGATCGCTGTGTTTTCAACGAGCACGACCGCACGATCCCCAGGATTAACGGGACAGTAGCAGCACACCCTGGCTATTTCACCGTCACCATTGCATCGGGTATCAAAGCAGAGATTACAGTCAGCAACCGTACAGCTTTGTACCGGTTCACCTTTCCCGAAACGCCCGCGGAGAACAATGCTACTCTGAATCCTCTGATTCTAGTCGATTTGCTTGACCTACCTCACTCGAGGGGCAATGGTTCCGCTGAAGTCCAAGCAACTGGACGCATGATAGGGAATGGGACCTTCAATCCCAGCTTCGGTATTGGATCCTACGACCTACATTTCTGTGCGGACTTCAGTGGAGCTGCTGTACGAGATACTGGCGTATGGATCAACAATCGTGCAGGTACCGAGCCGAAGGACATCACGGTGGTGCCAGATGGCGTCAACACTGTGCTTCCAGCAGGCGCTTGGGTGAGATTCGAAGCCCCCACGACGAACAATCAGATCATCGCCCGTGTGGGAGTAAGCTTCATCAGTGCGGCACAAGCCTGCAGCAACGCAGAAAGAGAGATTCCAGACTTCGACTTCAACGGCACTCTTGCTACCGCGGAAGCCGCATGGCGAGACAAGCTCAGTGTCATCTCAATTGATGCAGGCGGCGCTAACGAGAACCTCTCAACGGTCTTCTGGAGCGGCATTTATCGTTCGATGATAAGCCCTCAGGACTATACTGGCGAGAATCCTCTCTGGAATAGCACAGAACCCTACTACGACTCGTATTACTGTATATGGGACTCCTTCCGCTCAATTCACCCTCTCATTACTCTACTCGATCAAGAGTCGCAAGCAAGAATGGTCAGAAGTCTGATCGATATCTATCGTCACCAGGGCAAACTGCCAGATTGCCGCATGTCCCTCTGCAAAGGTTTCACGCAAGGTGGTTCGAATGCAGACATTGTGCTAGCAGATAGCTATCTGAAGAATATCACGGCTGGCATCGACTGGGCGACTGCATATGAGGCGGTCGTCTCGGACGCCGAGATTGAGCCTTTGGACTGGTCTGTCGAAGGTCGTGGCGGTCTCATGAGCTGGAAGAACCTGGGCTACATTCCAGCTGATGATTACGATCCATACGGAGTTGGTCCTTTCACGCGTAGCGTTTCCCGTACAGTCGAGTATGCATATGATGACTTCTGCATTTCCGAGATGGCCTTGAGGATGGATCACACCGCGGACTACCAGAAGTACACGAGCCGCTCTATGAATTGGCAGAACCTGTTCAAGGCCGATCAAAATTCCAGCATCAACGGTACGGATACAGGCTTCACCGGCTTCCTTGAACCAAAGTTCCTGAACGGCACATGGGGTTTCCAAGATCCACTTTTCTGTTCTCCACTAATGAACTTCACATCGTGCTATCTCAATCCCAATGGCCACGAAACCTACGAAGGCTCCTCCTGGCTTTACACATTCTTCGCACCACATGCCATGGCTCCACTGGTCTCCCTTCTTGGCGGCCCTGAGCGCTTCGTCCAACGTCTGGACTACATGCATGACACAGGCATCGTATATGTCGGTGACGAACAGGGTTTCCTACCAGTCTTCCAATACCACTACGCCGGTCGTCCCGCCAAGAGCGCAGAACGGGCACATTTTTACGTGCCGAGTCAATTCAATACTACTCTAGTGGGTATCCCAGGCAACGACGACAGCGGCGCTATGGGATCCTTCGTAGCCCTCACCATGATGGGCCTATTCCCCAATCCTGGCCAAGATGTATACTTCATCACGCCTCCGTTCTTCCAGGAAGTCAACATCACGAACCGGCAGACTGGCAATACTGCTACGATCCGTAATATCAACTTTGATGCAGCGTATCAGAATATTTATATCCAGAGCGCAACGCTGGATGGATGTCCGTATACGAACAACTGGATTACGCACAGCTTCTTTTTGAATGGAGGAGTTTTGGAATTGACGCTGAGTAGTCAGGAGAGTGCCTGGGGAACGAGACCGGAGGATCTACCACCAAGCTTGCAGGTTGTGAGCAGTTACGGGGCTATGTTTTGATTGAAACAGCTGTAACCAAACCACCTGTCAAGATGAGTTCCTTGACGATATAACGATATATAGACAGCGTTGGTGCCCAGGGGTATGAGGCGGTGTCGGCTGGCAAGGAAGTTCTCTGTTGAATCGGTTGATTCATATTGTGGATGAAGCTCTCTAGAAAAAGGAAAAAACAGCAGTATAGTCAGCCGCTAACCCTTTCCCACATGAGAGGCTGACATCCTCCTACTGCTATGTTCTTGAAGCCATGCCAAGAAGAAGCAAATACCAAATTGCTGTTGTACTGATGGGGATAGAACGAATGTGATGCTAATGCCGCCGATGCTTGAGCAATCTGCCCGGGGTACCGTATGCTTGATAAAATCAGACGTTCCACTGCCCGTTAACGCCTGTCCGTAAACTTGTTACTCTTAACCGGTAAATGAGTGCGAAGTAGCCGGTGTCTGTGTGCTATAATAAGTCGATATGTGCTTCCTATAAGAACCTCCCTCATGTCACCGTCACCGGATCTCCCTCAAGCGTATCAGAATGTCAGACTCGAACAGACAGGTCCCCTGCGCTAGGCCCCCACACCCCTTAGACTGTCATCTGCTATTGGGTGCTAGCCCCGCGGGAGTAAGACCAACGCTCTAGCTACGCGTGGTCGACTCGCTGGGAGTGACGATCGTCGCACGAGCAAGGAATCCCATGGAACCGTCAAGTCGGAAGACAAAGTTTCGCATGCGCAGAAGTGCAAAAGTTATCCACGCTGGAAAGCGAAGAGCATTACATCCGCCACCGCTATAGCCGCTTCTCAAGCGCACCGCATCTTTTCTATACTACCTGTTCACAGTGCGGTAAGTCATAAGCGTGGCGAGATTTTGCTGACGAAGGAACTCACGATCAGCCCCGCTACGTCAACTGTCCTTCTCGAACGAGTCGCAAATTTGTAAGGTTTAACCTTCCAAGGGATGCGAGCGGCTCTCAAGTTATCGGTGTGACCAGCAACTCAGAGTCTCATAGTCACATTAACAGTCCAGCAATGGAAAATGAGAAGAGAGTTTTGCATCTTTCGTCAGGCTTCAGAATCTCAGTAATGCTCAGTGAGAATGAAGTGACCGAAGACAGGGATAGGGGAATAGCACCGCTGCGTCGAGTAGCCGTGGTTCAGCAACGTAAGCCGAAGAATTTCGCATAAGCAAAGGTCAGACGTGACGTCGCCAGAGTCGAACAGGAACAGGAAGAGTTCACTGGAGAATGCGGTTCCTAGTCGAACGCCGCCCCTACAAGTTCCGGCGAAAACTCGTCACTGCAAGCGAATTACCGGCTGACAATAGGCTTTGGGGAGATTCCTCTCATCCATCGTGGACACAATATAGACAGAGAAAGAGAAGACCCAAGACAAAACAGCTTCTTCATACCTTGAAAGATCTGTTCTGTCTATCCCTTGTGATATTTCGGCCACAAACGTGATTGTTCATCAGGTTCCAATCGTCCAGGGAGCAAAGCCCCAGAAAGCGACCGATCGCCTGTACTCACCGGAAGAGGGAGAATTGCAGAAGGAGGCGTTTCCCGCACTACTTGAGGCAGGAGTTTGTCCGAGTTAACCTGGTCGTGCAAGACGAGGACATTCAGGAAAGCAACGGTGGCTCCCGCGTTGTCCACAACTGCTAGCCACTGTACGAAGCCATAACGCCTGGAACCTATCCTAGACGACATTTCCCAGGCCCATATCAAGTACCTTTTCTCGACAGACGCTTTAAATGGCTATCAGGCTACGCTCCTCACGTAGAGTCAATGCTTTCGGACACCAACGGCGGCGCGACAATGTATTTCCCTTTTATGGATAACGACGTAGGCGGCTCCATTACCATTGCTAACTTCCTTTATTTCCTCTGCTACCATTACTTCCCAGGGTGGCTTGGGTCAGACTTGCGCTCAAACCCGTCAAATCAAGGTTCTTCACCAGTGAGCTTAAAGTTTTAGGTTCTTAACGTGCACGGCAGGGGTTGTGTCCATCTACGAACAAGGCCGCCGTTATGAAAATTATCCAGCACCTACTGATGGAAAAGAGGTCCTAAGATTCTGCTTCATGTTGCCATGGCTAAAAACGCTTATCTCTAGCTGCGCTGATCTTACGGCGGAACTTTGCACGAGTTGCATCTCGCCGGACGATAGACGAAGGAAGAACTCAGCAACCTTTGAAGTCAACCCCGGACGTGAGCTTCACCGGCAAGACCTCAAGGTGGACGAGGTTTCTCTCCTATCCAGATTTCTTCGCTTACCAAGCGTCTGTCTGGGCAATAATAACGAAGTTCGGGTCTGTCAATACTCGTTACTCGTCACTCACCAGGATGCTTTAGGGATTATATCTTTGTTTGACTAAATTTGCATGTAGTCTAAACTTCATCTTCTCGACTCCTTCTAGGTACTGCGGTGTCCCTAGAAAGGCCGTGCAGAGGACCAGCGGAGTCTGTCATAGTGCTAGGGAGCAGCTGCAACCTATACCGTTCTGCTAGCAACGAGGCTTGCAATCGCCGCACCACCAAGTTCTTGCCGTTGTCAGCCGGTAACTCGTTTGCCATCGCGAGCCGGGCAATATCTAGGATTTCAGCGGAGCGTTACCCCAATGTCCCAGGTGCGGGCTTCATCGCTAGAAGGCCACTGTCAACCGCTAGCATGGCGACTGTCCTGTGTCTCCTCTCCACACTTAGATATAAGCGGGCCACACGCTATGTGGCGGCCGACGGATTTCAGGATTCAACGTTGGAGCACATCCCCGTTCGTTGCTCTTGCTTGCACTGACGCCAATGATTCTACGTTTGACACTACCTGGAGGAGAAGGGCTCTAAGATAACAACCCCAAGCAACGATTCCGACTCATTCGCGCAAACGTATAGTGTCACTTCTCAGTGCGCCGGATGATCCCGTCACCTCTGCAATCCTCAATATAAATTCACCCGCCTCACAGTCAATCGCATTCCTATCAACTCCACTTTCTTGCTAGTCATTTCATCAGTCGGTTTTTGGTTCTTACACATTCACGGGGCATCTAACCATTAATTATCAAAGAGATCTATCATCTGCAAAAGCACCAACAAATTCACAACGTTGAAGGTTGTGATTTTCTCTGCGGTACACTTCAGGAAAGCGGGAAGCGCGGAGCCACGACTTCTTCACCTCACCAAATCATTTCCCCCGTTTCATTGACGACCAATCAGCAACCTCACCGCATCGGCAGGGACTCAGGATCTCATGGATCTGAACGCTGGCAAATCGCCCACGGCTACGACCGCGGCCCGCGACCATGGAGCTACACCTTCTGAAGATCAAACGCCCACCCTCTCGAAGACCGATGTCAGAGCATCTGAGATTGCACACCACGATGGCACATGAACGGCTGACAGTCAACACCCCGAAGCTGAAAGCGCCACTGGCGGTGGGCCACCTAAAAAAGATGGACTTACACCTGTGCAGAAAAGATTTGCCGAGGATCAGGAGTCAGCTGGACAGGCGCCCAATCAGCGTCCCAGCCATCACGCGACAGCCAAGAAACCATCTAAAGACGGGTCCATGAACCGTACCTCAGCTCAGCGCGAAAGTCTGACCGCCCTGGCAAAGGGGTTAGCAGCTCCTGAGGGGAAGCTCACCACAGACGAAGAACCGGGTGATGGTGAATTGAAAATGAATTTCGGACAAGTCAGACCCACGGGGGAAGGCTCGGGCGATGACGAGGGGTTGCTCAAGAATGGTTTAGGGACGCCGATGGACACTGTTGACGTACCCACAACCCCAGCTTATCCTCTCAAAGATGTGGCACCCAAGGATGTTGTGAAGATGGCTCAGGCGGTTAAGAATTTGCCAAGAAAGAAACTTCCCAGAGGCTTCTCTACTAAGATGCCCACTCAAGCAGACCTGTGAGGGCTTGAGGGGATTGATGAATACATTCTTGTGGGCAGCGAGACCAGCCGTGGCTATCTTAAGACAGGAAGCAACGTTCATACCAAGGAACCGCTGTGTCCGTTTCTTCGCTACACCGATAAGTACGTGCGGGTGAATCTACGGCTGACGGTGGCGTCCCCCAGGAAAGGAAAAAGGCTGGATACAAAAAGTTATGGCTACGGGGTCGCCCGTCTGCTGTAGTAATTCCTTCTGCTATCACCTGTCCTCGAAATTGTACGAAGCAACCCGTCAACCTCTGGTGACCTGGTTAGTCTGATTTAGGTACCAGAAGGGCCTCAGGGGTTGATATCTGACGCCTAGTAAAAGTCTAGCCAGGACCTTTAGCATCAACCCTATAGTAGCTGGTCCCAATGCCGTCAGTAGTACGTGCTGTCCTCTCAACCTCATTCTTTACAAGATTACTAGACTAAGGCCAGTCAACACGACGCCGCCTGGTATGTTTCCAATGCTTTCCCCTGCGCTCCATGGGGGACGGTGAATCCTTTACAATGGCAAGATAGAGCTCCTCTACAGCGTTATCGTTCCCGATCTTTGGCTCAAAACTGCCGGTCCCCCCCCGCCAGGTGGGGCTTGATGATTTAGCTCTCCGTGGTCCTGATTTGAAAGTTAGAAAGAGCGTTTGAGTGTGACACAAGTTTTGCCGTCTAAAGTACCTTGGCGGACTGAGGCGCCGAGGCTCGTTGCAAAAAGTCACGGCTAGCTTGGGCGATGCGGTGCACAATCACAACAGTCGATTCAGTGGATATAGAGAGCTACTTAACCTATTGAGGGTCGCTAGTATACTAGAACAATGTTTTAGGTTAGAAATCTGCTTTCGAATAACTAAAGCATTCACTAAACTTTAGAGACCTGTTTCAGCCTGATGTAGGAAGCTTTTAGGGGTCGCCAGTAGACTAAAACAATACTGTAGACTGTAATCTGCTTAGAGCAACCAAAGCATCACGAAAATCTTGAGACCTGTTTCAGCTCGTTGTATGAAGCTCTCGGGGATCGCCAGTAGACTACAACAATACTGTAGACTGTAATCTGCTTAGAGCAACCAAAGGATCACGAAAATCTTGAGACCGGTTTCAGCTCGTTGTATGAAGCTCTCGGGGATCGCCAGTCTACTTATATTATTCTTTTTTAATATCAAACATCTTTCAAAGGTACAGCGAGCGTCCATTAACGCTCGAGATTTCCTTAAGCCTATAAAGGAGATGAGGAGGTCTTCAGGGGGTTGAAATTTCCTACTACTATCTCCTTACTGATGTCTAGTGAGAATCTAGCCGTCACTATTTGCATCGACCCCCGCACCGTGACGAGCGCTGCCAAAAGAGATGTTTTCGGTGGCTGAGTAGACTTGTATGGGCTACTAAAATGATGCGACCGGTTCTATACTAGAGACTTTAAGAAGCCAACAGGATTTTGAGTGTGTCCTAACAAAGATCGGTGCTGGAGCAAAAGGGGCTTGCATGATCGACCTAATTCTTACACACGTGCATGGCTTGAATTGTTTCATAGACTACGAAAGCCCGATCACTTTATCCATTCAACTCTGAGATCAGGTATGGAAGATCGTCTTCAGATTCTCTGCATTGAAGAATTTAAATAATGACCGTAAGTTTTTCAATCATGACAGCAGAAAATAAAGGAGGTGGTCGGCCCATAGGTTGCTTTATCTCATAAAAGAGCGTAATTACCATTAGGCTACTAAAAGAAACGATCGTCGTTATTAGCTGAAGCGTTGAAACACTAAAACGCCTTCAGCCCGCAATGCAAAAAGGAGAGACCACAACATCCTGTTTTCCGTTTCCAAGCCAAAAAATCCAGCTTCATCCTCCTCGTACTCGTCCTCCCATCACCGTCTTCCCGGATGGATCCCATACCAGCACTTTACTCCTCAGCAACCGGGGCAGCCTCGGCCTCGGCCTCCCTTGCGTAGTTCGTGTACGTGGAATACGTGGTAGGATAGTTGCTGTAGCTCGCTGGTGGCGGGTACGTCCCATAATTGCTATACTTGCCGTAGTTCCCATAGTCCGCAGGGGCTGCAGCTGGCTCCGGCTCGGCGACTGGGGAGGCCTCACGCTTCTCCTCGGCCACGGCCTCCCTTGCGTAGTTCGTGTACGTGGAATACGTGGTAGGATAATTGCTGTAGCTCGCTGGTGGCGGGTACGTCCCATAATTGCTATACTTTCCATAATTTCCATAGTCGGCGGGTGCTGCAGCTGGTTCAGGCTCGGCGACTGGGGAGGCCTCACGCTTCTCCTCGGCCACGGCCTCCCTTGCGTAGTTCGTGTACGTAGAATACGTGGTAGGATAGTTGCTGTAGCTCGCTGGTGGCGGGTACGTCCCATAATTGCTATACTTTCCATAATTTCCATAGTCGGCAGGTGCTGCAGCTGGTTCAGGGGCGGCCTCGGCGTCAGCATCACGGCGGTAGTTGGTGTAGGTGGCGTAGCTGCCAGCTGGGGGATAGTTGCTGTAACTGGCCGGTGGTGGATAATTGCCATACGAGCCATATTTGCCATAGTTTCCATAGCCCGACGCCTGTGGTTCTGGGACTGCTTCCGGGGCAGCGGCACGGCGGTAGTTGGTGTAGGTGGCGTAGCTGCCAGCTGGAGGGTAGTTGCTGTAGCTGGCCGGCGGTGGATAGTTGCCGTACGAGCCATATTTTCCATAGCTGCCATAGCTCGTGGCCTGTGGTTCCGGGGCTGCCTCAGGTTCAGCAACGGCTTCCCGTTTCACTTCTCCTTCAATTGGAGCGGCCAAGGCCGACAAGGGCCCAAGAAGGGCTAAGAGAGCGAGAGACTTCATTGTGAAATGGTGGGACCTTGTAGTGGACGTGGAGGACAATCTTTTGGTGAAAGAGGAGGATGGTGTGTGGTTGAGATGGAAGAAAAGAAGCAGAGTAGGTCAATATTAATATTAAGCCCAGAGCAGTCACAAGCGTGCCGTCAAGGTGGTATCAGCTCCGCCTCAATCAACACATTCAGCCGAGCACGACATAAGATGATCAGACGGTAAGACTGGATGCTGAGAGTAGCAGCGTCTCATTGCATGGTTCGAGCAAACAAACACCTAAGAGGCTTAGCCCTCTCGTAAGCTGCTTTCTCACTCAGCATGGCCGAAAGCGTTGCACACGATGGTCAACAAGGACTCCCCATCTGAGCTATTTCTTGTGCGTCCACAGTACGAACTCGGTGTATCTTTCTGCATACACGAGACTGAAGAGGGGCGCCCAGTTTAGAACGCTCTTTCGGCTTATCTTACTTGAACCATGGAGGGCATAATGCCACGTACAGTAGCGCTAAACTTCGAGCTCTTACAGTCTTCTTTCCTCGTATTGCATCTAAGTGCCGGCTAGTTACGTAGGTACAGTCACCGTTTTTCTGTGGGAGGGTGTCAAGCGTGCATTGGATTGGAAGGAAGGTTCATCATAGTACACCACTATTGACTGCTGCCACCCTGAGTGCCTAAGGCTATGATAGAGTTTTACTGTAGCGATTACGAAGATACATGGCACCTGATCAACGGGCTCGCCAGTGACTGAATAGGAGGGGTAGATCGGCCGAGGCTGAGGGGCAAACACCGCTGGACTGCAGTGAGCCTAAGGAGAAGCTACATCTGACATAAGCTGACCTTGTCGGTGTCGATGCACAGTTGTGGTCAAGCTGACCTATCGTGAAGGTACTAATTATAGGTCTCCCACCGAGTTAGTATTTTATGGTAAGTTTGTATGCTGCACAGTCAGGATCAGCACAAGGATGTCAAGGATGTACACGTGACCAAGACCCTTACTCCACCCGTCTTCGGCCAAGCCGTGGATTTGGCCCCACGTATCCTAGTACTACCCCACCGCACCTGCTCCGCCTCCTCAAGCAAACATGACCGATACGATGCACTTAGCTCAAGCTCTAAGAATACATCATGCATCAGCTTAGAAGGCTTACCGTATGCTGCATGCTGAGGAGATACGAAAACCTACGCAAGCGGCGTAAGCGGCACAAGCCTTGCATGCGAAGCTACCATGCAGTGCCACAGCAGGGAATCTAAGATCTTACAGTACTGAACATACCTAGTTCGCGAAAGAATTCTCAATAATGCCGCACCACATTGGTGGCTTAACTCCTAGTAATACTCCCTTCACCCATCCTCATGTAATGATCCTCCACACTCTTTCTGTGGTGATCACTCTTCTATCATCGTCTTCAAAATGTACAATCGTCTCATAGAAATGCTCAGCACCAAGCGCAGCTTCGCCCAGATACCTCAATCAGAAGATGGCGAGAAGTTACTCACAGATCCCGAATTCTCAAACCACGATAGAAGTAGGCAACAAAACTTCTTCTCCAGCTACATCGTCATATTAGTTCTGGCCATCACCGGGGCCGTCACATTCTTGGCTGGAGCATGGCTTGGGAGTTCCTGGCGGTTTCATCCCGCTTCGTTCTGCATCGGATACACATCAAATTACGGTAAGTCACTTCAGAGGGCAATACCCGGACTGAGCTAAGTGATACTTCAGGCCCTGTGCTCAAGGACGTGGACATATCGTACAACACTGTCAGATTTAATGGCTCTCTTATGAAAGAGAACGAATACCGAAAAGATGCAGGGCCAGAGGTTGATGCGGCGTGGAGTTCATTGGGCATTGACTGTAAGCTTTCCCACTGGATGATTAAGTTCCGAGCGTCGCTGCAAAAAATCACGGCTATTTCATCAGGGCGAGTCTTCAACCCGCTGGCGACCTCGTCGCTACCACAGGCTGAAACAAACTTTTGAAGATTGTTATATGCTTTGTGTGCTCACAACAGACTTTTATTGTGAAGGACTATTAATTTAGTGTACGGGAGAGCCCCAAGACAGTAATACGTGACGTTTGCGTTCAATCCAGGCGTGACTTTTCGCAGCGACCCTCGTTCCTTCAACTTGCCTGGTCAGTACTTACCAAAGAATAGACAGAAGTATCGTCGTACCAGCAGATCAAGCTGCTCGGTCTGGCCTCGCGCTGGATCAAGTCAAAGTATCTCCGAAGTACGGCGGCGGCTATCCTGCGAATGTCGAAGGGCTTCACCATTTGCATTGCCTGGTAAGGAATTCCCTCAAGCCGCTACCCGAGGCCGAGATGCTGATCGAGCACATTGTGTTACAGAATCTCCTTCGTCAATCCCTCTACTACAATTATGATCACTACCAAGCGCTCGGCGAGGGCGCCTTCAAGAATAACGGGACCATTCTACGGTACCACGTCTGTAAGTCAACACCTACTCTTCTTTGGCAGCACCCAAAGCATATATCCGGTTCTGCCGCCAATCATAGGCTAATCATATTTTCTCACTTGCTTCTAGCGCACTGCCTCGACATCCTCCGCCAACAGCTGATGTGCACGGTCGACATCGGCGTCCTCGGCCAGGTCTGGTGGAACCCAGCGGCACCCGCCGCCTATGTCGATTTCAATACGCGGCACAAATGCAGAAACTTCGACGATATCCGGCAGTGGGCAAAAGAGCATCAAGCTCCGGATGATGTCCCGACAGACTACTTGCAGCCGCCGCAGGAAGGGGATACAGTCTATGCTACGTTACCTTGAGTGTGACAGGATCTTGCGTTTTTCTGTAGCGTTTAATGCATGGACGGTTGGTTTGCAAGCAAGTCAATTGCGGCAAAGGGTTCCGTTAGGTGACGGAGTTTTACTGGTCTTAAGTGGCTGAGTTCTGATAGCATAGGGAGTCTAGAACATGTAAAACATTTGACAGTACCGCTGGCGTGGAAGAGCCATCTTCGGTCAAGTGGCCCGTTCGATGATCTGGTTCTGTACGTGCATAGGTCACTTGGGACAATTCGTGGAGCAGATGCTTGTTGAATTTCCTATCTATCAGTCCTTCGCTGCGACTTTCCTGCTGGATTCACCTCTTGGCTTCCGCCTCTCCAGAACGTTAGTGGTAATCTCCACCTTCATCTCGGTAATTTATCTTACTCCTCTACTATAACAAGATAATTGTGGCCCCGGTTCATTGTCTCGGAAGCAGATGTTGTCCACGCTGCTGAGTTTTCCAGATATCTTACCAGTGGAAGATAGCTAAACGAACGATGGGCTTTTCGGGCGGACTCCAGTGACAAAATAACCTAATCAGCGGTGTGTCGAGACATAGCAGCATCAAAAAATCAAAACATCAAATATCGTTCAGTGTAACCGAAGTTGACAGCTCATGTGGGTCGCCCGTATACTGACACCATAGCCTAAGAGGGCTATCTTCTAAGCATATAAAGCATATACCAATTTATGCACCTGTTCAGCCTCTTTTAGCGACGAGGAGACCCCCGGTGAATTCGAAAGTCGCCTTGACAAAATCTAGCCGTAAATTTTTGCACCGACCCCCGGTCCTTCGCGCAGCTTCTTGACTCCACGATTGGAAGTCACCGGGGGACCTCCCTGGTTAGATAGTTTTGCCGCATAGTAAATCCCAGGTCATTTACCGGCCACCGACTTTTCTCTGCTCGTCGTCCGACTAAGCATAATCACGCCGCCAATCTCCCTCGTGGTCGCTTGCCATCTGTGCATTTCGGCGGCCGGCCTCAAAGTATTCTTCGTCAGGGTCTGCCGCCGACTGAAATGACGGTTTAGCGCGCTGTGAATAGCTCGGAGCATCTGACGGCACGGGTCAGGTCTTGTAAGGTCCTTGTGCTTGTCGAGGCAAAATGAACACTCCACCATCATTGGTCTCGATTGTGACTTCTTGCCGACGGTGACTCTCATCGGCCCCATTGGCCTTAAGACAATCCCAGCCCAGTAAGAGTGTGAACCCATAGTCGAACGTTTCTAACATAAAGGCGTGCACGCACAATTTTGTACGGCATTCTGAGATATACGCGTGCCTTTGAACATTTATTACGCTTGCCACGAAGTACTTAGTGCGCACGCTTGGCAAAGCGGAGCGCAGCGGAGCTTCCTCTCACGGCAAAGTTGTCAACAAAGCGCAACCCCTGACTGGCTATTCTGCCCCTGGGACGAAGTGTTATTCTCTCAATTGGTTTAATTAAAGTAGCAAAGCCCAAAGTATTATTGCATAAGTGGAAGTGCGGTGAGAAAGGCGGGCGCGCACGCTTCTTTTCCCAAAGTTGATAATTCTGGGGCTTCTGCGCGGTGAGAACTTTATCTTCATGTTCACCCTGATGTCAGTTCGCGGACGCAGTGACTCGTTGGTTCTGACGACTTGACGGGAATAGGGCTCCTGCTGAAGGACCTCAGGCTTTTGCTTTCAGCCCTCACGGTTTAGCGATTGACAGCTCCTCCACGCCTCTTCCCCGAACAGACATGATTCCGACCCAGCTCTTCGTTCAGATTCCAGTCCTCGAGATCCATCGGGATGGTGTAACCCTTCCTCTCCAAGCAGCGGCTGACAGCTGCGTTGCTGCGGCGAAGCAAGTATCGGTCGAACGGTCCTCTTGACGATCGCACTCTGTACGTGCATAGGTTACTTGGGACAGTTCGTGGGACTATTTCAATGTACGGGCTGACGCATGGAGCAGTTGCTTTTTGAATTGCCTATCTCCTCGCACCATTTCCTCACTGCGACTCTCGGCGTAGCAGATGTTTGAGAGTCGTGCGCTATATTGGGCAGAGCGGTGCTGCTCGCGGTCTGCTCGCAGAGTAGTGGTTTAATGACCAGGCAGTTTCCCAAATGTAAACGGCAGAACTACCAGCATGAATGTGGCTAAAACCGTTGCGTATCGGAACCTTGGGCAGTGTTCTTTAGAGCTTTGGGGTTATTATCCCGGCCTAACCAGCTCGCTAGCTGATCGGGTGTTTGCGCGTAGATGCTCCCTCTTCATCGACCGGTTCGGCCAACCTCAGGGAGCTTATGATGTTCCGATGATCGCTCTACGTTGTCGTGTTCGATGATCCTTCATCACGACGTGCTGAGTAGCATCCGTTTATGCTTCTGACCAGAGATCGCAAACCGTCCCAGAGGAGACGTGCACACTCTAGCAATTTTTCAAGTCAACTTCATCTTCCTCATCGGCAAAGTGTTTTTGTGAACCGTTATTGTTCGGCCTTGCCACAAAGCGCACATTTCCTAATATTTGCGTGGTTTATTTTGGGTGGTTCGCCTTCACATGGGTGCCAAGGCTGAGGCTGATTGCTCCGCATTCGGAGAAAGGCTAGGCCCATTATGGTTGGCGTGTGGCTGCGGGCCGAGGAGGTCTAAGGCTGAGGGTCCCGAGGCAGCGGCACACTAGGCACTGCAATTCAAAAATAACGAACCTAGGAAGCAACCACCATCTTAGGTTTCGTCCAATCAACACCAGATTTTACTACACCACCTTGAGCTGACTGAGCTCCGGCCTCTCTAGACACCGGAGGGTCTGACTACAGTATTCCACTCTCAATTAATGATGACTTTTTGGAAGAGCCATTAAATTTTTTCTATCCACAAGATCTTTTCGAACCCGAATGCATCGAGCGCTCACTTTTCTCTAATTTACTACAAGAAATTGCTCAGATCGACGCCGGTCGCCTGCCTCATATCGTTCAGGTTTACTATCTGCGCCTGTGATCCATATTTTTAATTTCTATGCGGGAGTGATGAAGCGGCAGCCTAATGATGCTAACGATATTGTCAATGATGATAACGACTTATCGATGATGAACGAGCGTTTTGATCGCAAACGATGCTTCCTCAGCACTGAGCTCCCATATCCAATGATGATGAGGATCACCATCGTCGTCGTCGTCGTCATCGTTACTGAATTCAAGCGCAATCTTAGTAGGTTAGTTCCTTGATGATAGCTACCAAAGCTTTCCCGCCGAATTAACGTAGAAATACTCCACAGCGTGGTTTATCTCCTTAGCGAGCGCTGGGACGTTGAGACCATCTGTTTAGGCAAGATAAGACGTCTTTAAACCTAATTGCTTTAAGCGCTCACTTTTCGTCAATTCATCGAAGAAATTGCTCAGATAGACACCGGTCGTCTGCCTTATATCGTGCGCCTATCTGGACTAATTTCTACACCCGTCGCCGATGTCTTAGCTTGGCCACCAGAGGCCGGCCAACCGCCGTTTCCCGAAATACTGGACCACACGAACCCTTCTTTGCGCCCGGTCTGCAAGCTCTTCAGCCAAGTCCAAGATCACTGCCTCATTGATGTTTATGGTCTTAGAGAGGAACTCAGTGAAATTATTCCTGGTGGAAAAATATTATCCTACTAGCGGGTTCTTTTACATTACACTAACCTTGTTTTAGAGACGACGCACTCCCCAAGAGATATGGTTAACGTCCCCCTTCTTACCGGCATTTGAGCGCTACTTAAAACTCTTTCTCGAATGCTCAGCCGCACGACTTATAATTTATTAGGGTGCACATGCCAAGCTTAGGGTATCACGAATCCTTGGTGGAGATCAAAGAAGAACGCTTGTCTATCTAAACCATCCCGAAAGATTATTGCCATGGAGCCAGGCCGAAGAGCTTCGCCTCAACTCGTGAAATCTCGACTTTATCAGCTCGTTTTTCCCGCTCGTCACAATATCAAACATCCTCCTCAACTTCCGGCGATGCACAGGGCTTATCCTGCCTAAAACCTTCGATATAGACGTCCCAACGCTTGCTCAGGAGACAAAGCATGCTGTGGAGTATTTCTATGTCAGGTCAGATGGTAAGCCTTAACATTATCCATCTCAATTGTATGCCAACTTGACTGCTGTATAGGTCAGCGGTATTCTAAAGAATCCTGGCAGAAGTTGGGGCCTCGATATACGGAGGACCTCCCGCGTGTTTGTTACTCCACATTGTTATACTCCTGGTCCTTCATTGATATACGGCGAGAAATAGGAGCGAGTATGAAACGAATTATAATGCTCCATTATACTGAGGACCTCCAGGTACTTTTGTTATTATCATTTGTCATACTCCATTGAAGCAAGCATTCAGCATGGTTAAGGAACACTATTGTTTGTGATGTATCTTCACCGAGTATCCGTGTCACTCTTTCCATACTACCAGCCGTGCAGCGGAGCATTCAAGAAAGATTTCCAGCAAGCGCTCGAACGCTGGCAGGAAGGGCAATTTAAGCCATATATCTTCTGGGGTTCGTCGTTCCTCAAAGTAGATATAGTGTGAGGATCCACATGGGAACGAAGAAGTTCTCCAAGTGCGATTTTCGATAAAGTTGCGTCTTGCAGCCTAAAGCTGGCCAACATAAGGGTGCGCCATTGTTGGGGTTGCCGTTATGCATACCAACGGCGACTGAACAGCGTCTCTTGAGGAGTTCCTAAGAGCCCTGTGGCTGAGAATCTACGAATGACGAGAGATATGTTCTATAGTGTCGGTGGAAACGATATAAAACGATCCTTATTACCCATGAGAGTTGTGTTAGCCATGCGCTAATCCACAGGGACAATGAGTAATCTCAGTTCTTTATCCTGATTTACTATCCAATCGGGGTCCTTTCGAATTCGGAAGCGTAGATTATCTGGAATGAAACATGTTTGCAAGCCTGGGTCCTAGTGCCTCAGCCGAATATAGCTGAGCCCTGACCGTAAGCATCAATCAGCCGCTTTCCTCTACGTTGCCTTCTATTTTCATGACTTCGGAGAACCTCCTTTGCGGACTGGATGATTTTGCTTCCGCGAGGAGAAGAATCCCCACAAATTGCTCCAAGGACACGTCGGCGTCAGCCACATTCCGAAGATGCTGTGTTTGCAATCGTGGTCAGCGTGCAAAGCCTTTCGCAGACTCTGCCGAATGTAGCCTCACACGGGAGGGCTACTTATAGCTGCGTAACCTATTAGCTGAGTCCTATGACGCTGAAAGGAATTGACACAGTATTTGGGATAAAATTGTCGATCCTCTTATGTCCGTCTTTATAAGCCGCCCGCCATGCAAGGCATCATTAATACGGGGATACTTATCCATCTATCGTGATACGATCACAGTCTCTGGCGGACGCCCGTTTCACTACAAGAGTATGAACACACTGTCTTAACCCGAAACAGTGTACCAACGAGTTTGTCTGCCTTATATTTTGCATTTTGTTACGAGGCGACCACCAATACTCTCCTCGCATTGCACACAGGTGTCCCACGACTTATGATGCCTTGCCTGCCGATAGGTGTCAGGAAGGACATGACTGCACAAACCTCTTGGCGTGCGCTAGGACACAAGAGCTACAAGGGATTTGAAGTTCACATCATCATCCAGTCTACCAGTCAGTCCACCTGTGTATGCAACACGCCATTCGGAATGAGCTGTGCAAACACTATCTTGAGTTTTTGACCATTCAACTGTCCACGCCGCTCGGATTTGTGACTGTAGGGAGACCTTGTCTATCTCTTTGACATAATACTTTTTGCTTAGCTGCATCCACGAGATCGAGGTCTTGCCACATTGCCGACACTCGCAATCAGTACGACTAGGTGCTGGGAGACCTTCAGGTCTAGAAATTGAAGCTAGGGCATTGAATGACCGGAATGGTTGAAAGCCTAGGCTGACCTTCTTGACGGTTTATGGGTACATTACTCAGAGGTGCGCTCATAGCATTAAAGTAAGCAACGTTTGAATATTGAGCTATAGCTTCCATATCTGAACTACGATCCAAGTGTCTCATTTACCGTCTGGCGCAGCGCGGAGTGCAGCTACACCGCTAGAGGGTGGTTAAGATGTCTCTTGGCGTTGACTTCCTTGTTGCGGAGGAGGTGACCTCCATGAGGTCTGAACTTGTGCGGTGACAGTAGTTCTATCGACAGCGAGGATATACCTAATGAGGGAAGTCGGTGAAGGTGACGGCGGCTGCGGTCAGAGTGGCTGTGCGATTGTCTGCATTTGGCTGCAACTAATGTGAAACGCTGGCCAACCCTGAGAATGACGCCGGCTATGCTCCACATCCGCAAGGGACTTTGCCAATCCGGGTTACAAAAGCACGTGCCGACAGGCGAAAGCCACAGTTTAAGCGCCGGTGTGAGCGAGGCTGACTTGGAGGCTCCCGCCGTAGACCCCTCCACTGACCCTCTCCATTCACCACCTCACCGATTATCGCGACTACAACCAGGGAAGCTCTTCGAGTACCGCTGGGCAATCCACCAGACACCCGGTTACTTCGTCCTGTCAGCTACGCACTCAACCACCTCTGACCGACTGGGAGGGTCAGGTGCGTGCTTACTAGGAGCCGGCGCAAAGTCCTCTATCTTCGACATAGCCCACCAATCCTTCCGGCCACCGTTAGTCTAAGCGCGCGAGAGGCTGAAGGCGTACAGCCCGTCTGCTTATACCTTCCTCTTTACCAAGTCCTTTGCATAGCCTTGCGCCGCATCTGTTACCGTTCGCGACGTGAAACAGTGTACGGCCAAGCTCCGCCTCCACCATCAGGGACCTGCCCCTCGGCGCAAGCTTCGAGATCTCCCAAGAAAAGTAGCGGACACGTCCGCTATGGACGGTTCACGAGGGCGGTCGCAGTCGGTAGGATTAAGACGTAAAAATAACTCGAGTCATTCGCCGTCACCGCTACCGAATGGCTCTTATAATGCGAACGCGGATGGAATGGGTGTTGATCCAATGCTAGTGAATGCCCTCCAAGAGACTTTCGCGACTGCCTACAACAACGAAGCACTGTCGCAGAATAACGTGCCTTATCCTATCTCCACCGCCTACTCGGATGAGATTCAGGACCAGGCGCAACAATACAATCAGCCATTGCACCTTGCGAACCATACCTTCCTACCATCCCTACCCTTTACAGAATCTACTATCTCCGCTCAGTTGGGCCAACAGAACAATCACAACAGAACCAATCCCTTTGATCTGGAAAACGTGACAGGACCTTTCGGACAGCTGAGCGATCAGAGCTTTGCGGCCAACCAGCAGCAGCCACTTGATCCTTGGTTTTTCTTAGATCCCCAATTGTTGGACGCTCAGCAGCCTCAACAGACTTCCGTGGATCCGTCAATGCTATCGAAAGACATGGCGAATCCTCATCAGCAACAAGCATTCACTCCTCCTCACCTATTACCACATAGGTCCTACGAAAGCCTACGCTCGTCTCCGCGGTTACAGCGAGGTTCCACATCGTCGCCACATTCAAGACACCAGAGTTTGGAACCCTCTGCAGCTGCGTATGGGCAAGGGCTCGGGGGCGAATGGGGCGGTATGCAGTTCGTCGGACACCGAAGGACGCCATCGGATGCCCGCTCAGATGTCTCTTCCGCGCAACCCTCGCCTTACCTAGGGAACAACGAAGGTTTCGACATCGTTGGTAATGCATCGCCGCTTCTCAATCCGCAATCAGATAATCCGATGTTCCAGGATGCATTGGGCTTGGGTCAATTTACCATATCCGACTTGCAAAATCAACAGCAGAGACTTAGTCCCGGTCACAGTCCACATATATCTCCACGACTTTCGCCGCAGAAGCATCTACCGGAATTCACTCCTGCAAACAACTACGGGATGTCGCAAAATGTAAACGATCAAATGAATAACCACTTCGCAAGCGGAATGCAGCCCGACTACTTCCTGGGCCCGGAAGCTTTCCCGCAACTATTCCGCGAACAAAGCGATCCAGTTGACCTTGGACAAGCAGACCAGATGTCTCCACCAGAGATCAGTATCCAATTCGCGCCTCCCACGCGACAATCTAGCTTTGACCCGCCCCACCAAGGTCCGGGGCAAGAGAATGCTCTGAGTCCGCCAGATACCAGTAAGCTTATGCGTTTCCATACGCGGATGAATGCTAATCGTTCCCAAAAGGTCGAGGTCGAAATCGAAATCGTGCCAAGTCCGACCCCTTCAACTACTTTGGCTCTCGACCCTCCACACCCTCACCACGCAACTCACCATCACCGGGTCGAGATCCTGCGGATACGCTTTCACCCGACGACTTTATCAAAATCAAGACAAGCACCAGCCGTTCTCCCTCACCTTCCGCCCGTTCCGACCGATCTTCGTCCCGCCGTTCCTCCACTTCCGCGATCCCAAACAACCGCGCATATATCCTCGACCTCGCCGACCCAGCTCGCGCACCCACCTCCAATGCTGCACCAAACGCAACAGGCACATCCGGCACCAGCACCAGCCCGAGCGGAAGTAACCGCGTTCAAAAACACCCCGCGACCTTCCAATGCACCCTCTGCCCCAAACGCTTCACCCGCGCCTATAACCTCCGCAGCCACCTCCGCACGCACACCGACGAACGCCCCTTCGTCTGCACCGTCTGCGGCAAGGCCTTCGCGCGGCAACACGACCGCAAACGCCACGAGGGACTCCACTCCGGCGAGAAGAAATTCGTCTGTCGAGGCGAACTCAAGGGCGGGGCCGGGGTATGGGGATGCGGACGCCGCTTCGCGCGTGCAGACGCCCTAGGACGACATTTCAGGTCCGAGGCGGGCAGGGTGTGCATCAAGCCATTGCTGGAAGAGGAGCGGCAGGAGCGCGAACGGGCATGGTTGGAACAACATCAGGCCATGCTAAGTGCGCAGCAAAGGGAGAACATGGAAATGAATATGCAGATGCTGCAGCAGCAGCAACAGCCGCTGGATCTGAGCGCCCTGGATCCGAACTCTGCGAATTACACGCTGCCGGCGGCGTTATTGGCGCAGTATCCGGCGCTAGCGGGGCTGAATTGGGGAAGTTTTGATAATGGGCAGGATGTGGATGTGGATGTGGATGTGGATGAGGGGGTGGATGATGGGGCGGTGAGTGGGAGGAGTAGCTTTGATGCGTCGGGCAGTGGTGGGGACTATGGGGAGGAAGAGTATGCGAATGGAACTGGGAGTGGGAATGGGATGGGGAGTGGTGCGGTGCAGGGGATGGGCAATGTCGGAGGTGGAGGAGCGACGGTGTGGAGTGGGAATGAGTGGCCTAGTGACTATGAGGGGGAGAGATGACGGCATGAGAGAGCAAAGGATTCGAATAATTGACTGAACGATGGCGGCATGAGTTGATGGCTTGGATGAAGGCATGAGGATGGCTGTTTGATGACGGGGAGAATGACTATATACCTGGCTTGGGATGCACTTGGTATGGCCGCGAGGCTGTCAATGGCGTTTTCGGATGGTACTGGGAGCACAGGACGTCGGCGTTCAAGAGGGTTTTCTTTGGAATCGGGTCGAGGGGCGGGCAAGGTTAAGATACCATTCATGGAGTTCTTCATATATGACTGTGTATAATCCAACCCGGTGGAAGTTATGTTATGAGCTGTAACTTACCTGCCTACTGCAAGCATTTCGCAGCCGGCTTGCTCCACGCATGTTGACCTCAAAATGTCAGTGTTTAAAATCTTGTGGATATCTCCGGCAATAAAGATCCTTCTCTTTATCCCAATCTGGCAACGACCAAGATCTCTGTCTCTGTGGACGAATCAGTAGGATATCCCAAAGCGAACTGCTGCCTCATGAACAGATAACCCGTGGGTTGGGGTGTAATTGGAGGAGCAACGGTGCCCCAGGCTTCGAATTGGTCCGTAGACGGGTTCACGTCTTCCCAAATCCTCATCACTGGCTCGTCCAGACACAGTCTCAGGATTTGAATTGCCCGATCCGCCGATTCGGCGAAACATTCTTCTTCGACTGGGTGAGCAACCGAATGGGTTGTGCCATGGCGTGCTATCGTTTTCACATAACCCCTTAAGTCCAGCCTACAGCGTACCCTACCTCTTCCATGAAGGTTGTGGAGATTGTATGTTTACTCAGGTTCTACTCCATTATCATCGTCTCTTCCCCGTCTTCACATCCTCCTTCTCATCAACCAGCTGCGCCTTCGCAAACGTCGCCCTCGCAACCTTGCCCCCTCCCACCTTCGGCAATTTCGGCGGCACCCTCAACGGCCTCACCACATCCAACACCACATTCTGCACCACAGCGATCGAAGCGCTCGAAAGCCAGTACAAGGTGATAGCTGCTGGGACCTCGAGCGCGATATACGGTATCCCAAGCGCGAGCATGTATGAGATGCGTTTTAGGCGCGTCCGCCATTTAGACGCCCCGCGGGCGGCGTCGAAGGTTGTGCGGGTGGACAGATAGATGTTTGTGGCCATGGCTGCGCTTATCATGAAGGGCAGTGCGAGGGTGGGATCTGGAGCGACGAGGTTGGGCAGCCAGAGGATGCCGTCGGTTGCGAAGGCTGGTTCGAAGCCGAAGGACTGGGTTGGAAGGACGCGCGTTGCAGCGACGGTCTCGATTGCAGTGCTCTGGGATGCTGTCAAAGCGTCTACCGCTGCTTGGTCTATTCCTTGGTCCTGCTTTGGGATGGAATACTCGTCTCCGCTGGTCTGTAGCCACTCTTCCTCTTGTGGACCCTTGCCACCAGAGTCAGGCAGCTGCTCGGCCGCAGTCTGTTCAGGATCTTTTGATATGGGAGCAGTCTCACCAGCAGCTACCGTGTCTTGCTCTTCTTTATTTTGTGCCTTTTCAGCCCGTTTCTCCCGATCCTCCTGGACCGCTTCCGGGATAGAAGCGAAACTCCGCCCCAGCACTCCAAGCAATCCCTCGCTATACCCAGTCATCCTCCGCACAACTTCTATCGGCACGAGGAAGACGGGCAACTGGAGCAAGGGCATTAATATGGTTTGCCAAAAGGGGCGAATTCCCCAAGCTTTATTCAATCTCGCAGTTGTTTCCCACATTCGCCTCTTCACCTCCAAATCACACCAGACTGGCCCTTTTTCCGCAAAGTCCCTGAGCACTTGTTTACGTAGGACATGCACCCAGGCCTGCTTGAGGGGCTGGACGTCCACGTGTCTCTGTTGGATGTTGCGGATTTCGAGGACGATGGGCAGGGCGAGACAGAGGCGGAATGTCAAGGCTGTAAGGGGGATGACAGCACCCCACGGAAGGCCGGTAGCATGCTCCCATTGCATGAAGCCATGTACAACTGACAGCGTGGGCTCAACCCAGGCTAGTGGATCGGGATCAAAGGAGCGTGGGCTGCTTGCGTGAAAGCCGCGTTTGGAGAGGTAGGAGCTCCGAAGGCATGCTGGACGTTGGTAGATTTGACCACGGGCAGCTGCTGAGCGAGGAATGGCTACCCGCATTCTTCAAGGGCGTTTACATGGTATGCTTTCACCAATAGCTAATCACTCGGGCGTCGAAACGGCTGCCCTGCCTCCTACCCATGCTGAAAGCGAGGTGTCGAAAAAGATCTAAAGATCTTGCCAAAGCCGGAGATTACCCGGCCTCTGACCAAAACCGTTGCACGTGCGGCGCGAACACCTTAGGTAACAAACGCAATCCAACCTATAATTCAATCATCTATCTGGTCACCAGCGCTACCCTCTCTTTCGCAACAGCTGCGGCTTCACCGTCCTTGTCCTCTGCAGACGAGTTCCCTATACGAAGTTTGTCGGTTTCCGAAACTATTTTAGGATAAGAGCTGACCGCTTCGCCCCCGACCTACCTCTTTGAGTTGCGCCACGTTGCTAAAGGTTCTTTGTCATTATTCAGCTTCTTCACAATCTCCTTTGCCAATCCCGCATAAGACATCGCACAACTACTGTACAAGTCATTTGGGGTAGGAAGCCTCAAATCCGACCACAGCATCCCCCTCCTTTGCCGCCTCTCGATCCATATCGTACAATGGCCGAACACAACTACAAATTCAATGTCACAATGACCTGCGGAGGCTGCTCTGGAGCAGTAGAGCGCGTGCTCAAGAGATTGGACGGTGAGTCCTTCTGGAAATTTAGGAACCTTCGGGCGCTGTTAGGGGCTGTAATATTAGAAAAGGCCGTTTCAAATTTCGTTGCTTGTCTTCAACCTTCTTTGAAGCCACCGCGATATCTTCAATGTCATCTTCGGGCTAACAAGTCGCTTGCAGGCGTCAAGTCGTACGATGTTTCTCTTGATACCCAGACTGCCAATGTCATTGCCGCAGACTCGCTAGACTACGATACTGTACTCAAGACGATAAAGAAGACCGGCAAGAAGGTTAATTCTGGCGAGGCAGATGGGCGGCCAATGTCAATTGAGGCATAGTCGGGCAAACGGTTTGGCCATATGAGCGGGCGAAGGGGCAGCTGAAAGCTGCATTGGATGGCTTTGGCACCTGGGAACAACACGGAGTACTGTGGACTTGGGATTGGATGAGTTGGATCTCATTCTGGCACAACTATACGGCGAAGCGCTTCTGGATACCGGGTAATCATTCATGCCTTCAATTCATCTGCAGATCCCGCATCTAGCAGCGTAGTCTAACGCACTTGATCTCGAACCTAAGTATTTTCTTCGTAAGTCTAAAGGTCGGGTTTCTCTACGATTCGTGAGGTGAGTTCCCCCATTGGACCCTTGAACCCTCGTTCTATATTCGGCCGCCAAGAAACCCGCCAGACCTCGGCATGTCTCCGCGATACCCCGGAATTCCAGCGAACGCTACGCTAGCCCCGCAGTGTTGTAAATCATCCGTTCTTCGGCAATTCACTGCCCATAAAATATAAGATTGTATTGCACCAATGTTGGATGTCAACGCCGATTAATTGAACCAGTCACTGTCGCGGAGCCAGTTCTTCTTCCTCTGTGAGAATCTCAACCGCAGCCTGCCTAATCTTCTGCCAGAAAACCACCAACCCTATTGTCACCGGAAACAAACGCTCTCCACCGTGATCATGGGAAAGAAACCAGCAGCACCATGCTACGTCCTCGGCGTAGGCATGACCAAATTCATCAAGCCACGAGGCAAGGTCGACTACACCGAGCTGGGCTTCGAAGCCGGTATCAAAGCCATGCTTGACGCCCAGATCAACTACGATGATGTCGATCAAGGCGTTGCCTGCTTCTGCTATGGAGACTCGACATGCGGCCAGCGAGTCTTCTACCAATTCGGCATGACACAGATACCGATCTACAACGTCAACAACAATTGTAGTACTGGAAGTACCGGCTTGAAAATGGGCAGGGTACGTATAGAGTATCCACCACATAAAACCCATTGGTCAAACGGTAGCTTACAATATACTATGATACAGGACATGATAAGTCACGGCCTCGCGGACTGCGTCCTCGTCGTCGGCTTCGAAAAGATGAACCCCGGCAGCCTCAAATCAATTTACGAAGACCGCACCAACCCGACCGGCACCTCCGTCGAGATGATGAAAGCGACCCGCGGCCTCGACTCGGGCCCCATAACCGCGCAAATGTTTGGCAACGCCGGCCGCGAGTACATGGAGAAGTACGGCGCCAAGGCCGAAGACTTCGGCGAGATCGCGCGCGTCAACCACGAACATTCGAAGCGCAACCCGTACTCGCAGTTCCAGGACGAGTATACGCTCGAGCAGATCATGTCGAGCACGGTCATGCACCACCCGCTCACGAAACTGCAGTGCTGCCCGACGTCTGACGGCGGCGCGGCTGCGGTGCTTGTGAGCGAGGAGTTTCTGGCGGAGCGCCCGCACCTGCGTGATCAGGCTGTGTTGGTCGCGGGACAGTGCCTTGCGACGGACGCGCCGTCGCTGTTCTCTCGCTCTAGCATCGACCTCATGGGCTACGAGATGACGGCGTTTGCTGCGAAACACGTGTATCGGGAGGCGGGGATCAAGCCGCAGGATGTTAAGGTCTGCGAGCTACACGACTGCTTCTCCGCGAACGAGATGATCGTCATCGACGCGCTGGGGCTGTCCGAGCACGGGAAGGCGCATGAGATGGTGCGGAGAGGGGATATCACGTATGGCGGCAAGATGGTGATCAATCCGTCGGGAGGCCTGATATCGAAGGGGCATCCGCTAGGAGCGACAGGGATTGCGCAGTGTGCGGAGCTGGTGTGGCATTTAAGGGGATGGGCGAATAACAGGTTGGTTGAAGGGACGGATGTCGCGCTGCAGCATAACCTGGGCTTGGGGGGCGCGGTGGTGGTTTCGGCGTATAAGAGGGCGGATGGGAAGGTTGCACAGAGGATGAGTAACGAGGAGGTGGCGAAGAAGACGTGGGCGGGTTATAATCCTGCTGTTGAGGCGAGAGGGTTTACGCCGGAGCAGGTGGATAAGGTGAGGAGTAAGAAGCATAGGAGTGAGTGGGCGTTGCAGGATACGGAGAAGAAGGTTGAAGCGAGGTTTTAGGCCTGTCGTTTTTGATGATTATACCTTCTATATTTTATATATGTGAGTAAAAGTAATGACTTCTTCATGTTGCAAGATAGTACCCACAATCACGCGAAGCCTGGAGATGCATTCCAAGCATTAACACACCTGGGAACCGTCAATGTGCCTCCAAGAATCAAACTCGTACGATGGCATCCTCTACCTTGGGGAAAATGCAGATGTGTTCTTCTCCCACGCATGCATTTATAGATGTTCGAAGCGTCCATCAACGATTCCCTCAGAGACCTTACCCGAGGCAGTTGGAACTTGAGTTAAAACTCAGTCGAAACCTACAATACATATGGGGAGACACGCTTAGACTGCCGGGCCGTTGAACTGTCACGCTAATGGTCTTCAACGTTGAAATAGCAGACATACACGGATATTCGGGGTTCAGGCTGTTTCCCAGATCCACTCTCATGTAGTGATATCAGATTGCGTCAACTGTCTGGGAGGTTGCAGGAACCAATTCCTTACCGAACGCTGAAGACGCTGCTTCCTGGTAGCTATTCGTGCGGTTACTCTTACACAGTCATCGTTAATGTCGCAGCGGTCTTCAACGTATCCTCATTCAGCGTAAAACGGACTCCTTGCTGATACTTTCAGTCACTGCTGGACAACGGTTTTGATGTAGCTCATAGATGTCGAGAAGACAAGCTACGCGGTTCCACAAACATTCTACGACGTGCTCTCTGACCATGACTGGCACCTACCTGTATCAACTTGGCAACTGCTATCCATCCACAGTGTCCGGGTCAACACGGTAACCTTGTCAGTCACGGATGCACTTCCTGGATGGAGACGTCTGTGTAACCGATTCATCTTCTGTCTTCTACGCTCATGGCTCCTTAGGTTTCACACCGGTAAGCAGTGTCCCACCATTCTTCAGCATTCACTATATCCTCGGCATGGCGCTGAATGGGAGCAACATTCCCTTATCACTAGCTCTCACTCTCGCTGATAGCAAACGCCAAATACCGGCGTCGAACGGCGCAGTCAATCCCTCCAAAAGACTCATGTATGTTATACCTGAAACATGTGCGGAGTCCAGCGTGGCCGTAGAGCCCACCAAAAGAGTGAAGCGCGCCAAACCTGCAACATGTGCTGGGTCCAACGTCGCCGTCAAGCCATCCAAACGAGCGAAGCGTCCTAAACCTGCAGCATGTGCGCAGCTCCCCGAAGCAGCCGGTGACCCAAACGCCCTTCGCACTCCTGTTCAATATCAGAAGCCGACGTGCGGTAATCGAAATGCTGAGGCCTTAGCCAAGAGCGCAGCCGTGGAAGGGCCAATCATGCGCAAGTCCGCATCGAACCATTCATTCAGTGACTCCTATACGAAACCCGAGCTAGAGAAGATTGAGAACGTGGATCCTGGGGTCCGGACAGAAGACCAGATCTCGGCAGAGCTACCACCTGCCGGGCCCTTGACGCCTGGTCCCTTGGACATCATAGACTATCAGGAATTGGAGCAGATACTCTTCCATTCGTTAGCGAGCCTCAGCCCATGCGTGACATCTTCCTCGGATGACACGTATGTAACGGAGCAGCTTGTGGAAGAAGCGACCAAGACAACGAGAACGACCATTCCAGTTCTGGAGGACAAAGCCAGGTCTTGTGAGCTTGCTGGTGGGAAACCAAAGTCCACGATAGGGACTGTCGCAGATGATAATGCCGTAAAGAAACCTATCGGGACTAAGGTTGCAGAAACCATTCCTGCCTATGAGGCCACTATGATTGGACGGGAAGAACGCAGAGCAACAAGTGAAGCTCGACAGCCGTTATCGAAAGATTCCATAGACTCAGAGACATCCGTTGCTACACCGGCAATATCTGGGCTTGAGGAGCTACGCAGTACTAGGTTGGAGGACTCGTCTCAGCATTCAGGTAATCCTGGGGACACGCCAACGCAGCACACAATCGATCGTGTCAGCCCACACAAACGCCTCCAACATCCTTTCAGCTGCGCCCAACGATCGTCTCTCGACGCACTGAGGTCACGCTGGGGTAATGGGTTACAGGTCCGCTGGAAGGAGGACCCTTGCACTACGGCGACAAGACACCAGGCCGCAGAGGCACTCCGTCCAGACAGAGAATGTCCGCCTAGCCCTCGAAGACGTCGACGTGGTCCGTACAGCTGCAGCGAACGACAGTCTGCTGAGGCAGTGAGGTCGCGCTGGGGTAATGGGACCCGCTGGACGGAGGACCCTTGCACTACGGCGGCAAGACATCAGGCCGCGGAGGCACTCTGTCCAGACAGAGAATGTCCGCCTGATCCTACAGGATACCGTTCAGTTTCCGCCGGCAATGCTGTACAACATCCAACATTTGAAGCGGGTGACCGCAGTATCACCGTGGCGAGGAGTCCAATGCAAGTCCACAGCGCTGGCTCTCCACGATACGGTCCGGTTACCGCCAGCAATGCTGTGTCGCATCCCAAATCCACTGCAATGGACTCCAGTATAGGTCTGGCGAGGATTCCAATGCAGGTCCATAACAGTTCACCACCGCCGGCTCTAGGCAAGACTCATCCATCGCATGGCGCTGGGTCCTCTCAACGGTCGACTATGTGCCTCTCGCCAGCCGAAGCATTTTGGAACGGCCGACCACCGTCGCGATTATTCGAATCCGGTGCAGAAGCTCCGCCAGTGGTTGCAAATATTATTGTGCCAGATAATCGTTGTGCAAATTGGGAATATGCATTGGATAGAGTCTCAGCTGGTATACCTCAAGTCGCGCATATGCAACATCCTCGGGACCGTACATCAGGTTGGGATGCTGGATACCAGTCACAAGCATTCGGCTCTTGTAAAAAAGTTCCGCCAGCGTTCCGGCGAATTGCTCGGGCGGATAACGGTCCCCTAGACCTGGGAAGTGGATTTGGTATGAACATGACTAGTATGCCTCAGCAGTCCCGTTCGCATTGTCCAGCATCTGAGGATTTCGCTTCCGGTGATGGGGTCCACTCACAGATGTTGCGATCCCACTCAGCAGTCCCGATGGCGTCTCCATGGGCAGCTGCCCAGCCGTATAACCGGCGCACAATATCGGGACATGACTATGCAGATATGTCCATCAGGACAGCCCACGTTGGCACCGAAACTGCGAGACAACATCCAGACTTCGGTGTGTACCCGCTTCCACAAAACTCGTCACATCGGAGGAATGGACCGTACTGGCAGGCCCCCGGACCTCAGGCCCCAGCTTCGGCGGCCGCTTGCTGGGCTGGACAGCAACACACCAATGAGAGGAGCTTCGAATTAGGGTCCGCGAACACATCAGTGGGAGCGGATCATTTGCTTCAGAACGCGCCCATTTCAATGCCAATCATATATCCGCCGACACCTCTAACGCTTTCCACTTCTAACGCTGGGAGTCAGTCGAGTTACCCAGAGCCGTACACGCAGCATGCCTCGCCATACTATTTTGAGGATTGTCGAAGAGGCAGAGATATTCCAACGGGGATGGATACGTTTGGCATGCTGTGAAGCTGAAGTAAGCAGCAAAGAATTACGAAAGCTAGGGGGAGCAGTAGAACATTACGAATGCTAGGAATGAGCAGAACCCTCAAACCGAAAGCAACCAAGGATTTTTCTGTAGGGATGGGTTGTGAAGTATCATGTTTCTATTGATCGGTGACAATTTTCCTGTTAAGGTTGCACTAGGGCCGAGAACTGATTTTAGAAACAGGAGAACGGTTATCAAGATCATTAACGTGTCGTCACTGTTACCAAAACTAACTGTAGGGTATCAAACAAGCCGTGACCGATAAAAATATACCACAATTATGCTCGCACCAATCGAGGTTTTCCAAGTGCCATAGTATCCCGTCCTGTCCAACTCCGCGCTATGCATGCCTAGGGACCCAATTCAGAGAATACGAGGCAGGTCTGTTGGTAAGCGCCTCACGGCAATGCCCAACGGGCGATCTCCGAAGCCGACGCATTCGAAGACGATCTGCTCAGGGCATCCACGGCGCCAGCTCTTTCTTCGTAGAGTCGACGAAGGTCGTCCACGGACCTTTTACCCAGGTCTACCTTACCTGGAAGTAGGTGGGAGTTGGTCTCACTCAAGCCTCCGTTCACGACTTGTTGTGGCTCAAACGAGGACATACGCTGCAACAGTCCTGGAGATGGGACTCTGGTACGCAAGCTCAAGGGTGCGACGGGAGGAAATGTAGACGAAGTGACTCGCGCTGGGAAAGGTTGCGCGGCCCGAGTACCCACTGTGACTGCTCCAGCTTGCGAAACGGGTACGTCCTGTGGCAGCAAACACTCTGTCGACGAAGCCGCCCACAAGGACTTTGGCAGGTCACTGCGTACTATGTCATCGCGTGAATCCGGACTGTTATTGTCGCCGTTGAGTAAGCTGACGCCGATGGGCTCAGTAGAGCCGCTTGAAGAACGTGACGCAGATTGACACTGGACAGGCTTCCTCTTCAATACGTTCAAAGTGGAAGAGTTGAATGAAACCGTACTACTGTCAGATCGGCTCCTTGAGGGTGGGCGTATGCCGCTCCGCTCAGCGTTATCGATCTGCTCCTGAGTCAGAGCTTTCCTTTTCGGAAGAACGGCGTAAGGAGCAGCGTCAACACCTTCTACCTCATCATTGTCTATGCTCCACACTGAAGGTCTACGAGGGCCATCGATAACAGCTGCGTACGATGTCGGAGACTCAGCCAAGCGTTCTGGGTCGCCGGCCTTGGAGTAGAAGCTCGTTTGCAGCAGAGTAGGGAGAAGCGGTCGCGCTGATGCGCTCGTGCCATTTCGCGTATATGTTTCTGAGATACTTTCTGTTTTGGATGTTGACGGACGTGGTGGCAATGGAGGTCTCTCGCCGTCCAGGGCCTCGTCGTCTTCGAGTACGATTCCTTGCATTTGCTTCCCAAATGTCTCCATTGGAAGCTCGTGATTAGCAGCCTCTATGGGGTCTTCATACTCCTCCGCATTGGCAGGATCGAGCAAGTCGTCATGGAAAACCACCGCGTCAATACCGCAGGCATCCCGCAAACCGCATGACCACACATCGACAGCAGCGTGCAGAATTCTCCGGATGATGGATAACATCTTCGCATCTTCTAACTGATCCGGACCGCACAATAAAGCCGGGGCAAAGCAAATCGCTAGATTCTCGGCGGTCATCTTATTCGCATCGCTCCAATGAGTGACTGCAGACAACAATGGTAGTAAATGGCGGGTAAAGATTTCTCGTGACGTTATTGGTAACGGAGACCATGACGCCATCGGTGATATGAGTTCTATTAATGAATTAATATCTAGTTCTTCTTCGGTTATTGGAAACCGAGTGCGTAGGTCGTGATACGAGGACTGAGGGACCAGCGGAGTCTTTAGCTCCCTATACCAGAGTTTGATCAACCCAGCGGCAAGGTGAACGCCATAAGTTTCCCGCGGAGGCATGTCCTGGATAATCTCGGGGTCGATGCTGTAGTGATCCGGCAGCGGCAAGAACGTATCACCGTCCTTCCATAGAATATATTTCTGTCCTCTATCGTATGCCTCTTTGAGTATATCCACCAATTTTGAGTGCGGAGATATTCGGAATATGCCCTCTGATTGAACGTTTGGCTCCATCAGGATGAACCTCGTTGTTTCACGTAACACGCGCGGAAGTCTCCTTTTTCCGCTTGGACATAGTGGGAGTGGTTGGCGGACGGCGAAAGCTCGTCTTCCACTGGCATAGGGTACGTATATATCAGGAGAAAGTCGTCGATCATGGAGGTACGCGGAAGGTGGAATAAGGAGGTTGTCCAGAGGTATCTGCAAAGCCAAACTGCTCAAGGTAGATGCTGAAGATGGTCAATGATTAGCGAATGGTCGTGGGGCAGCACCATATGTGAATTAGTGGACGCTGTAATCCAAGTGGTTGTTAACTTGCCATGTATGATCTTCCTCCTAAACTTCGGGCTGACTATAGTGGAGAACATCTCCAGCAGTATCCTTACCCAAGTCCTCTCGTGAACAATATAGAGCTTTTCAAGACGCTTTCTTGTCGCTCTCGAAAGAGCATTGTAAACACGTATAGACCAAGCCCACCCAGGGCGGGCTTTCTTGTTGCTTGTAACTCCATCTGGATCGCCTCCGGCAAAAAATATCACCTCATACTGCTTCCCGCGCAGTAACTCATCTTCGCTTGGTAATATTTCCAAAAAGTAGGGCAGGAGGGCGTCATAGTCGACTTCGGTAGGATCCGGAAAGGCTGCAGCATTGAGAATGTAAATTGGAAGACCTGCTTGAGAAGGAAGAGGTGACAAGTAAACGATTGATCTAGCAACCTATCGACATGTTAGCCATGCAATTGGTTCCCGTATGTATGAAACAACTCGAGTTGCTGTTCCAGCTCATATTGTTTTGGTTAGCCAATGTAGCGTACTTTGGATAGCAATAGTGAATAGTCTGCCGAACTTGGCGGAGGAGGAACTGTAGAAAGAGATGAACTTCGCAATCGTTGAGCAAAATGAGCACGGATGGAAGCCATCTAAGAATATTAATAATTAATAGCGAAGACAGGGCACATTCTGCAAGGTGTCCATTGCTGCTGACGCCCGTTCTCGTGCATGTCGTGTTGCAACTCAGGCCAACAAACAAAACAAACTCGTCGGCGAAAGCTTGTCCCGGGTTGGCCTCTTCAGCCCAGGCATTCCAGCCAAGGCATCCACACTAGCATCATAAGTCGGGGGACGCTTGCCTGCGAGCAACACGTCGGGTTGAAAATATTGAGGATCGCTTTATTTACAAGTGCTAGTAAAAGCAGATAGACCTGTAAGTGGTTCTGGTAGCTTAGGTTAATATTACTGCAATAACATAGTAGCCGTTAGCGACTGAGGATTATTGGGACAGTCAGAAAACCTGGAACGTAAGCAGGCGGTAGTAGTAGATCTCAACCACAGGTATGCGAAAGTTACCTACGGCCTTGGCCAATGCTAGATATATAGCATGCAAGAGATCTGAACGCTTGAGGGACTCGGACCCTAAGGGGAATTCTTAAGGGGCCGCCAGTGGGTCGCAAAGTGTTCTAGGACCGTCGCCTCTATCCGCAACTTGTTGTCTGAGAGAAACGCCTAGCTACTTGAAAGGCGCTGTTAGGCTGGAGGTCCCCAGGTGAGTTCAACTATGGCCGTTAGTCGGTCGGACTTCTTGAGTAAAAAGATATCAAGGACTACAATCGTATTACGATTTTTGATAGGTGCAGAGGTGCCAGCTCAGGTGTGTCCCGGTATTCATGATGTCTTGCCTGCCACGTGCTCAACTAGAATAATGCTCCCTTTCCCAACACAATTGCACGCAATACCTCCCTCTGCGATTGTCTAAGTCAAAACTTGTACTCTACAACCATGATTGCACATTTCAGGCGCGTTCTGAGTATTTCTGGTATTGCGCGTTCGCATAGAAGAGATTATTCAGGTTGTTTCGAAGCGAAGGTTAAGACCTTGTACATTTCAAGTCTAGGGCGCCAACCCTTTCAAATGCCGACCTCGATGCAAAACAAAAAGATGGGCCTCCAAGGATCTCCCAAGTGCTCGGCTCCATCTGCATTACCCCACATGAAGACTAACTTTTCCGGACGCCAAGGGTAACGCGTGTGCTAGCGCATTGGACCGTGCCTGCGGGGCCCCAGGAAAAGCATGGTCTCGGCCAAATCGACCCATCTTTCCTCAGCTGTGCGCCTTGAGCCGGCCAGAGTAAGGCCGCACGCGATGATCATACACATTTCGTCAGCGTGCCCTGCAAGAATTGCCATCTAGCGGCTTCGGTGCAGCAAATCTTCGTTCGATCATGACATCAAAAGTAGACTAGCGCCAGGGCAGAATGGGTCCAGCTTCTGTGCCTACAAGATCTCCGGGATCCCCACATCCATATTATTCTTCTCACTAGAAACTACTTCTCGCATACACTCGTTACAATCAACAACATGGGCAACATGAGGAAGAGTGCCGGTTTGCTGCTTGCCGCAGCTGCTTCGTCAGCATGGGCCCAAGCATTGACAGCAGCGGAGATTATGGCAATGGGGAACAACACCCTGTTCACTCGCTGGAGACCGTACGCGCACTTTCTCGCTCCTGCAGGATGGATGAATGTAAGCAATTTGCTCCATTGCATAATCGAGTCGTGAATACAATGCTAATACCATATTCAGGACCCTTGCGGACCACTGTATGATCCGACGCGGAACCAGTACTTCCTGGGATATCAATGGTGAGCGACGCGCTCTCACGGACATGGATTGACATCATCGAGTACCGTCTGGAATGCTAACAAGCGTGATACAGGCACCCGAACCACATCAATTGGGGTACGGACGCCATTGTTACCACTATTATCGGACTTTTACTGACAACGAGACATTAAGGCAACATTAGTTGGGGCGGCGCAGTGTCGGACGATGTATGTCTGTGCCATAAGATCACAAAGCAGACGAACTGACTGTTGTATAGCTTGTTACCTGGACTGATATCGACACGAACCCGAACAACAATCTTGCCGCTTGGCAAGGCCAAGAGGCGCAAGTTATCGGGACCAGCAACCTTACCAGTAATCACCATGTGCCTGCCCAGTACAATCATTTGGGTATATTTTCAGGCACTGCGCAACCTGTAAATATCAATGGTCAAACGGACGGGACATGGCTTGCATTCTACACCTCCGTCTCCGAGCTCCCGACCAGCTATTCTATAGAGTATCTCAACGGCACCGAAAGTCAGAGTTTAGCATACTCTACAGACGGTGGCGTCACATTTCAGCAGTACTCCGGAAATCCGGTCCTTGGTGCTCCACCGGCAGGCTGGAACATCACCGGCTGGCGAGATCCGTTCTACCATCCGTGGGCTGAGATGGATGCCTTCCTTGGTGCATCCGAGCCTAACTTTTACGCGGTCCTCGGTTCCGGCATTAAAGGTGTTGGACCTCGCATACCTCTATACAGCGCCCCCGCTTCAGACCTCACAAGCTGGACTTTCCTCGGCGCGCTTTGGGAACCAGTCGCGAACACCTCTCTGGGATCCGTCCTCGAGACTGGGACGTATGGTTTTAACTTTGAAGTGTCCGGCTTCTTCTCGCTGAAAGACGATGCAGGCCAGGACCACTGGTTCGTCAACATGGGTTCCGAAGGCGGTAATGTTAGCTTCCACGAATCTTCACACTGGGCCTTGTGGAACGAAGGTACCATTTCTCAAAGGGCGAACGGCTCCGTCGCCTTCAACCCAATCGCAGGTGGTGCCGGCGACTGGGGTCTTTTGTACGCCTTAACATCTTTCAATGACACGAAGAACAACCGCCGGGTAATGTACGGATGGGCCCCTGAGGACACCAGTGGTGTTTTCGCGATGAACCAGCAAGGGTTCAATGGTGCCTTGTCTCTGCCTCGCCATCTCTTCGTTAAGCAGACTGCCAATGTTGTAAATTCTGCTAGTTCAACACCGGGCAACTCACACTACATCGCACAGAGCAACGGTAGCTACACCGCTAGCACCCTAGGAGTCCGGCCTCTCGACGACGTCGTTCAGGGCCTACGCAGCTCCGCCTGCTACATGAGCTACAGCTGCAACAAGCTCGACCTCTCAACTAGCGCGATCCTCCAAGGCAACATGTCCAACTCCCACGAGATCGACGTGACGGTCGCCAGCACCAACGGCATCGTAGGCATCACCATCGGCGCCTCGCCAAACCGCCAAGAGTACACCAACATCTACTACGACCCATCCAACAACACCATTAACGTCGACCGCACACACTCCTCCCTCATCCAGGAATTCGCCAACACCACCGTAGTCGGTTACTTCCAGCCGTACCAAATGGCAAACGCAGACGGCTCCTCCTCAGCCGAGCCAATCACCATGCGCGTCTTCGTTGATGGTTCGCTGGTGGAAGTCTACGTCAACGACCGATTCGCTCTGACCACGAGAATTTATCCCAGCATGGAGACTAGCACGGGCATGGGTCTGTATATCCCCGCGGGTACCACGGCTTCGTTCAGCAGTGTTGAGGTCTGGGATGGGTTGCTGAATGTATGGCCTAATAGGCCGCTGAATAGCTCGAGTGAGTTGGAGTTTGACACCGCGGCTGAGACGAACAACTATGTGTGGTGGCCTGGCAATTAGTCCTGCTTTCACTCTGTCAGCGGACGGGTAGGTGGAGGTGCGATCGTGGATCGCAGGGGCAGCTTGTCTGGTCTCTTAAACTTAAAAGATGGAAGATGAAGTAGTAAGATAATAGGGTGGATTCTGTACATAGGTGCCAAGGTTTGGATAAATGTAAAAGATTACAAGATCATCGTCCTATACAATGTCTCATGTCCTTTACGATCGTCTCCTCTTTTGTCATCTGCAGAACCCTAAGTCGTCTGAAAAAATGTGGTCATTTCATTTAAGCTACTACAAACTGCTCCTGGTTTTTCCTACGCCTCACTAGATTGAGGGACCAATGTACACTTCTTGCTGGTTGGAATACTATATTCTGCTTGTCTCATACCTCTTCCCTACCGTCTGGTCAAGGTGATATAAGTCGTCATACAGGGTATATTCTTTGGAGGACCAGCAGAAGCATTCAACCGCGAAAAGTCATTGTTCTAGTAGGCCTGTAGAGTGCTCTTCAAGCGCAAGGGGACGGAGCGTCTAACAACTGATATCACCCTGCCTGCCGCATATCGTTAAGAGTACGGCCCAGGTAAGGTATGTTCAGCTCAGGAGACAGGGACCAGTCGCGAATTACAACATGGGTAGGAGCTCACGCCTTATCCGGGGCGATCCATCCCATTGTCAGAGGTTTGCAAACGCCTAATTTGATGCTTGCTCCCCTACGCTTTTGATATCTTCGCGACCGAGAATGAGGACGACAGCGTCTTTCTGCAAACTTCCACATCTTACACCCTTAGGTTGATGCGCCCTTCCGCTGAGTCTTCGATTCTTTGATCCATACCTGTTCTCGCAGTCCCGCTGCTAGCACCGGCTGGAAAGAACTCTAGCTAAGCGATTTCTTTGCTACCGAGCCCCGAGTAGCAAGTCTACAAGCCAGAAGGCCATACTATCCTATTAAACGATGCCTGCCGCGCTTCTGCTGCCAAAGTCTCCTCAGCTGTGGCCTGACTCTTCTTGTCCTGTCGGGAACATATGGCTCTCAACTGCCTTCAGCGCTCTGCTCCTCATTGACACCCCTATCGTCAGCATCCATCCTTGAATCACCATTCTCACTTCCACCCCTCGCATCCGGCTCGTGCCCCTCTGGCCGCTCTCTATCCAATTCCAGCTCCCCGACCGCCGCTTCCAGGTCCCTCATCCGATCCACATACTGCTGAATCGTCCTCGCATCCACACCCGACTCCGCAATCCTTGTCCTCACGTCCTCCTCCGAAGCCGGGACACCCGTTTCTCGATCCACAAGCGGAGCTTCAGGGGCATTGGCTGAGTGAACCCAAGGGAAGATGTTCTGGAAGAAGGCGTGCAGGGTATTTAGCTCTTGACGAACTTCGTTGAGGGTACCGAGAGAACGCCTGCGCTCTCCGAGCGCCGCATCGCCGTGAGGAGAGGGCGGGGTAAGGGCTGTGGTGTACGACGGTAGGTTGTCACGAGGTGGAAGAGGATCTGATGAAGAAGAGATATATATCGTGGATAAATGCGGGATGAGCCCGATCAAAGCGGGGTTGTCGGTAAGGTAAAGGTGTCGAGCTTCGTTGGATGTGATCGGTCCTTCGAAAACTGGGGGCTCCGGCACCGGTTGAGGTATGGACGAGGCGACTTCGACAAGGAGAGATGTCGCCTCGGGAGTGTTCCAGATGTCTTTTGCTCTTGTGGCGTACAGTTCCGAATGCAGCTTCTCGAAGTCGGTACGCGGCTGCTTGCCCCATATCGAGGGAGGAACGTGGTCGATGCCTAACTCTTGGAACAACCGGGCAATCACCCACGGAAACCGGGATATTGCGGTTTCCAGAACCCTTCGGATGAGCTTTGTTTCTTTAAGTTGAATGTATGCAAGTACTTGGGACATATGCGCATTGGGTAGGTCTCGCCACTGGGTGGTGAAAAGCTTGCTGTAGATGATGCCGAGGAGATTCTGAGGTTGCCGTGCCCGGATTGCTAGTTGATCGAGGACCAGACCAACGCAGTATGGATCCTTCACGGGATCCAAGCTCAATAGCAACTTCGCCCATTCGTATGCCGTCCGCCACGTAGCTCGCTGGCCCAGATTTCCGATGTAGCGCCACGCCGCTAGCCAAAACTCACGGTTTTCTGGTCGTCGAAAATCAAGCCGGGCTTTGCCCTGTGCCAGAGTAGTGGCGAATGTAGAATGGACGGCTCGGCCGAAAGAGAACAAGGCTCTTTCGAGAAGGTCACCGGAGGTTGCTGGTTCGCGCTGCTCTTTGAATATTTCCGAGACCTGAAGTAGAGTTGAAATGTGGTATGCTGTAAGCGATGCATGAGCGACTTAGTTGGATCTGCATTCAAGTAATGACTACTTACGGTTGTTATGTAGCAGCTGCATCATGCGTTGTGGATCCATAGCCGCCACACAGATGTCAAATTGCCTCTGAACGTCTTGATACGGTCTGCTATGCACAAATCTGTACTCCACAATACCTTCGGCTGTCTTTTCGACCACTTCCATACCAAGTCCTCCAGTCGTAGCTCTTGGCCACTCCTCTTTGCCTTGTATGAAGATATTCCTCCGTAGAGCAAGTCCAGTCAGACCATGTCCAGCACCGGGCACATTCCGGCCGCGTCCAGCTTGCTGAAAGCCTCCTCTACGTCTCCTCCCGTGTCCGGCCTCGTCGTCTTGTTGAGCGTCTTCGAGCGCTACTCGGCCAAAGAGTCGTCGCATCTCGTTCGCCGCATGGAGGCTTTGAGAGTCTATAGCAAGGAGACGACAAATTTTTTCTGTATCAGGGTCCGTTACAGGAGCTGCGGAAGCAGCAGTGGTTGGTTGTGATGTAATGCTTGATATGGAACGTAAAGCCCTGTCGATCTCATCCAGTTGAGCATCCAACTCTGGTTGTTTCCCGACGTTTTCTGGTACACTTCTCTTCCCGTCGCGGCTTTTCCTTCTCTTCTTCTTCCGCTTGGACGTGGTTACTGTCCGGCTGCTCGATGTTTGCTCGGTAGTGCTACTCCTGGACTTGGCCTCCACCTCTGATGCCTCGTCCTCTGCAGCTTCCTCCTCATCGTCTTCAACACCGTCGGCATCTAGCATGGCAAAGAGACTTGCTTTAGGTTTATCTTCTGGAGCATCTTCAACCTCCGACTCCTCCTCTTCCTGCTTTTGTTGTTCTGCGAGCCGTTTTTGCTCCAGCTCTCGCTGCGCTTTGCGTAACGCACGAGACGACATTTCGAAGCGAGCCTCAGCGAAGAACTTCCAGTGCTAATCAATACAAGCCGACTTCTAGTGCAAGAAAGGTGCAGGAGAAGAAAAGAGTGAGGCGAGTTTCGTTCATGCCAATGTCCGTGGAAAATATTCTGCCGAGGTCGGCAAAGCTTCAACCGAACCCCCGTTTGCTTCAACCCCGCGATGTGGGGTTATTAGAGAGGAGCTTTAAAATGAAAAGGATTTAGGGATGCAAGTCTCCGAGTGTCTTTCATTCTTACAATGTCATTGTTGCCATTGTATCTACTCCAAGAGTTGTGTTGCAGCTTGAATACTCCCTGTCACCTTGAATCAGCCAAAAATGTCTGGCCTAACAATGGACTATGTGACTCAGCCAGAGACGCTTGACGCTGGCTTGTCGAATGCAGAAAAACAGAAGAAGCCAGAAATGCCAAGATACCTGGACTTTCCTCATGCGCCAGATGGTGAGACGAAAGATGGAAAACCAATGTTAAACAAGTATTCTTCTATAATAACCAGGAACCATGACTTCCCTGGCGCCAAGGTAAAGTAACGACATCTTAACACGAGAGGATGCTAAGGATTGTATCAAAGGCAATGCTCTACGCTGCTGGCGTGCCGGATGAGCAGACCATGCAACACAGTCCACATGTAGGCATTGCTTCAGTATGGTGGGAAGGTAACCCATGCAAGTACGTACGTTTCCTAGCCGCTATTACTCTGTCTCCTAAGCCGCTATTACTCCATTTCCTTAGCCGCTATAACTCTACCTAGGTAGCTAACAGTCTTTTCAGCATGCACTGTAAGTACACGACGATTAGCCCGGAATGTGTCAGCTGGCGTATTGTTCGTTAACATGCTGCTGATTCGCTCTTCAAGTGCTGGATCTTTCAAAAGCCGTTAAAGATGCTGTGCAAAAACAAGGCATGCTTGCATTCCGCTTCAATACCGTTGGAGTTTCGGATGCAATTACGATGGGTGGCGAAGGTAGCAATACGGCGTCTTTTACGAGAGGCTACTCAGCTTACATGGTCCGCAGGCATGAGGTTCTCCTTACAAACTCGCGAGATCATCGCAGACAGCATAGAGACAGTGACCTGTGCTCAACATCACGATGCTTGTATAGCCATTCCCGGCTGCGACAAGAACATGCCTGGCTGCGTTATGGCATTCGCGCGGCACAATCGACCCTCCATTATGATATACGGTGGCACGATCCAAAAAGGCTACAGTAAACTTCTCCGCAAAACGATCAACATCAGCACCTGCTACGAGGCACATGGCGCGTACCTGTACAACTCCCTTTCCAATCCCGACGACCCCTCCCAGTCTCGTGATGACATCCTCTCCGACATTGAAAAGCACGCTTGTCCTGGCGCAGGAGCCTGCGGAGGGATGTACACAGCGAACACCATGGCTACAGCCATCGAATCCATGGGCCTGACGCTACCGGGTTCGTCGAGCACGCCGGCAACCTCACCAGCAAAGATGAGGGAGTGCGCCAAAGCAGCGGACTGCATCCGGATTTGTATGGAGAAGAACATCACTCCCTGCTCATTGCTCACCAAACGGTCATTCGAGAATGCTATGGTGATGATGATGGCTCTCGGCGGTTCTACAAACGGCGTGCTGCACTATCTCGCCATGGCTGGCACCGCTGGCGTGGACCTCACAATCGATGACATACAGCGTGTGTCCAACAAGATCCCATTCATCGCAAATCTGGCGCCGAGTGGAAAGTATTACATGGCCGACCTATACGATATCGGCGGCGTGCCATCTGTGATGAAACTTCTTATCGCAGCGGGACTATTAGACGGGGACATTCCTACAGTCACAGGCAAGACTCTAGCTGAGAACGTCGAATCTTGGCCGTCGTTACCACAGGGTCAAGAAATCATCCATAGTCTGGATAGTCCGATCAAAAAAACAGGCCACATTGAAATACTTCGTGGTAATCTCGCGCCTGGCGGTGCTGTTGCCAAGATAACAGGGAAAGAGGGGACTAAGTTTACGGGCACGGCGAGAGTCTTTGACAAAGAGGCTGAGCTAGACTTGGCGCTCAACAAAGGCCAGATACCTCGAGGGGAGAACCTCGTCTTAGTCGTCCGGTACGAAGGGCCTAAAGGAGGACCAGGCATGCCTGAGCAGCTCAAAGCTTCTGCAGCCCTCATGGGCGCGAAATTGTCGAACGTTGCTCTGATCACCGATGGAAGGTATTCGGGAGCGTCGCATGGGTTTATCGTGGGACATATTGTGCCTGAAGCGGCTGTGGGTGGACCTATTGCCGTTGTGAGGGACGGAGATACAATCACAATCGATGCGGAAAATAATACTTTGAGCATGGACGTCAGCGACGAGGACATAAAGCAGAGGATGAGCGAGTGGAAGCCTCCCGCAAGGGTAGTGACAAGAGGAACACTGGCGAAATACGCCGCTCTTGTCGGTGATGCTAGCCACGGGGCTATGACCGATTTGTTTTGAGATCGAAGAAGCTATAGTAATCCTACCTTTCTGGACATCTACGTCCCTGTTTCCCAGAAACTTTCCAGATCCTTTTGCTTTACCTCATACGCCCAATGATGGCACGTCTGATGCACCACTGGACTAACTTCCTTCCTATCTTCATCATCTTCGCCATCGCTATAGTCAAACACCTCCTTGATGCCCATCTGCACATATTTCTTGAATAGTATACGCCGCCAGCGGCCAGTTGGTCCAACGCATTTCTTCCACCGTGAAATCTGGCGAGCATCGTCTGCGCAACGGCGGCCGCGGAAGAAGCGCGTGTACCATTGAAACCAGCCCCGAGGGTCGAATGTATGGTTGATCCACCCTAACAGACAAGCGACTGTCAGCCGCTAGACAGATGTACGCTTCTTTTGGAACCCAGGTACGATGAAGCAGCGGAACCACCGTGGGGGCTGGTGTAGAAACATACCAGCAGCTTCCCACTCCTCAATGCTCTGCCCACACGCCACCTTATACTTGTTTACCTCCGCATCATACGTCTTCTGGAGCAGAAACCGATCCACATCGAGACCCTCAATCCACTCCTTAGGCAGCTCCTTCCAGTCTCCCTCTACCGTCATACGCAAGGTCTTGCTCCATATCGGCCGGTAGTATCCTCCGCCAAAGCAGCCCTCCTGCAGTATCTCCTTTGGTGTTTTGTTAGGCGTGAAGTCTGGGTAATCGACGAAGTGTAGCATGTTGTCTTCGTCCCGTGAAGGCTCCGCGGCCGACGGCGTCCAGCTTGTCCATGATGCTGTGAGCGCCGCTTTGTCTGCGTCGCTTGCCTCGTAAAGAGGCTGCTGCGCTTCAGGAGGCGCGTCAATCGTTGCTTTGTTATGTGCAGGCTTGCGCTGGCTGGTAGATGTAGGTACTCGAGCCATCCACTCGTTGACGCCATCGTCATTGTAGTTGGGCTTTGGAGCTGCCGAGATACGTGCTGACGCTCTGGTAGGAGTAGGTACGTTGTCGACTTTCCTTCTCTTCCTACCTGCCGCTGTAGTGTTCGACGGCCGCGGCCGTGTGTTAATCGGACGCTTATCCAGCTGAAGTTGCGTTAGGAGCGATTGGTTGCGGCGGATGTTTTCTGCGCGTTGGAGCTCATAGTCGTTCATTGTCATTGTGTGATTATCTTCACACTTTCTTTACAGCGATATGAAGCCAAGGTGATTTATACGACTGTAACAGCGCCGCACATTGGAGACACTGCAGATATATGTTAGATCTAGCAATACGGACGAAGCCTGAAAGACGCGACGGTCGTTTACGCGTTGACGTCATCCGGAATTTGTATTCAAAAGTCCGCTATAGAGCGGAGTAAGTAGAAGCAAGTGAGGACATTGCTCCATCATTAACAACCTCGTCCGCCAAACCGATCAATGCAAGTCAGATCCAGACTAACCAGCCTGCAACGTCAATTCTCCCAGCCAACCCGATACCTCAGCAATACAACACCCAAAATGCCAGACACCAAACCCCTCACCGTCAACTCCACCTACCGTATGCGCTCCAGCTACGACATCCCCATCCTCGGCTACGGCGTATACCAAACTCCATCCAACGTCGCCTCCTCCGTGGTCCAGCACGCTCTCAAGGTCGGCTACCGCCACGTCGACTCTGCAACCGTGTACCGCAACGAAGCCCCCTCCGCCGAGGGCATCCGTGCCGCCGGGCTTCCGCGCTCCGAGGTCTTCTTCACCTCCAAGGTCCCTCCCGGCGCGATCAACTACAAAGACGCGAAAGCGTGTGTGGATGAGACGCTGAGGAAGACGGGGTTTGACTTTGTTGATTTATATTTGCTTCATGCACCTTATGGTGGGAAGGAAGGCCGGTGTGGAGCGTGGAGGGCGCTGGTGGAGAGCGTGGAGGAGGGAAAGGTGAGGAGTATTGGAGGTCCGTGTGCCCTCTCAGTCGCTTGTCACCCAGCCCACCTGACAGCTTCCAAAGTTAGCAACTATGGAGTCCATCACCTGGAAGAGTTGGAGGCGTATATGAAAGAAAGGGAGCAGAAGGAGGGCAAGGGCAAGGGCGGGGTCCTGAGTGTGAATCAGGTGGAGCTGCATCCATGGTTGGCGAGGCCGGATATCGTGAAGTGGTGTGAGCAGAGAGGTGTCTTATTGGAAGTAAGTGGGCAGTGGTTGGAATTGGGATGATATATCTGATAATGGTGGCAGGCATATTCTCCGCTTGTGAGAGGCCAGAGGATGAATGATCCGTTATTGGTGCCGCTGGCGACGAACTACAACAAGACCCCCGCGCAGATACTGATTCGGTGGAGCTTACAAAAGGTATTTGTAACCCGTGTGATGCTCCATCTTTATTGTGCACAAGCGTGAGCTGACGAGCCGCCAGGGATTCGTGCCGTTACCGAAATCTGTAACGCCGAAAAGGATAGAGGAGAATGCGGATGTATATGACTTTGAGCTTTCGAAGGAAGACATGAAAAGCCTGGAGACTGGAGAGTACTCCCCATGCGCTTGGGATCCTACAACAAACCGAGATTAGACGTGAGACAGAAATCGGTGATAAAGATAACCAGAGATCTGTTTAGTGTATACATTACCGCTGCACAGCTATGAAAATAATGAAGCGAAGACAAAACGAGCGGAGGGGAAAGTATGTAGATATTCAAGAGAACGAGGGCATAACATGCTGAAAACCGCACTACCACAAGACTGGAACATTTGAGGAAAGTGACCAAGTTGTCTGCAGCAGGCTTGACTGTCTAGAGGTGCACAGGTAGAACTTTGTTTCCCGCAATTCCCGGCTGGTAAGAACCACGTGCTCAACCAAAGTTTCAAATACGATCCGTCGCAGAGACCCTTGGCCACCAAGATGTGTACTCCGAGGTAATAGTATGCCGGCGATCCCTCGAGACCCCGTGGACTTCTTGTGGTGCCACTTCGCCCGGAACGAATTGTTCAGCGACCAGTTGTTGCTGTCTTTCTGATGCATCAGTGCGCTGAGGGCCTCCTAAGACCTCGTGGACAACCTACTGTTTCATTGCTCGGAACCGATGCTTAGAGGAAAATATTATCAGAACATTGACGGACAACGCTGAGGGAATGTAAGCGTGACTGAGCAAAACTCCTCAATCCGGAAATCGGCCTGGTCTCTGAGCCTTCAGCATCCTGAAGACCGTCAGCATCGTAGGGGGCAGTCAGCATCCTGGGAGCCATCAGCATCCCGGGGGGCCGTCAGCATCGTAGGAACCCGTCAGCATCCTGCGGAGCCATCAGCATCCTGCGGAGCCATCAGCATCCTGGAGAGCCATCAGCATCCTGGGGTTCATCAGCATCCTGGAGAGCCATCAGCATCCTGGGGTTCATCAGCATCCTAAGGGGCGTCAGCATCCGGCGGGCTCCAGAGACCTCGTGGAGCGTTTGTGTGTTCTTGCTACTCACAACGAATTGCTCAGCGACCGACTGTGGCGTGGTCTGCGACGCATTCGTATACTAGGGATCTGCCGGTACTTTATAGACCAGGTGGTATCTCCTTGCACAGGCGACTTGCTCATATACAAAGTCTGGTGTGAACTCCGAGACATTCAGACGCTGGGAACCTCCATGGTATGCGCGTCCTGCGGACTTGTACCAATAACAGTGCCTCTGGAGATAGTCTTTCTGGGAGAGGCTTTGTCAAATACAAGTAGAGTGTCTCATATCGAGGAGCACTCCAGCGTTCAAGTAGAGCTAGAAACCACAATGAGGGTGCTTCATCAGCTCGCCCCAGTTTGACGGACGATCGCGGAAAGCCGGTGTATCTGCTTTCTCAAACTCATGTCGTTCCTTACAGTGCTATATTTTGGCAACCTTTGTATTGCTTTTGCGACTGGTATCATTCGTTTCTCCATATCAGAATTAACATCAGGGGTATCATCGCAAGAAATGCTTCTTTTGACCACATCAGAGACAAACGAACCGAAACCCCATCTCATTAGATCATACCTGCACAGCTGAGACCCCATTCGCGAGCGTATCCACCTCATCTTCCTCGTCATCATCAAACTCAACCGGAAACGTCAGTATCGCCGCCACACCACCCACCCCATCCAATCTCCTCCCACTCTCATGCGCACTACTCAACACCCTCACCTCTCCCCCTTCCTCCTCCTTCACCTTATCCACCAGCGCAACCCATTTCCTCCTCGTCTCCACATCCTGCGACCGAAACAGCGCATTCGACATCAGCAACACACCGCCTCCTCTCCCCACCGCTCCCTTCTCCACCGCCTTAACCACCTCGCCCGGCCCATAACACGCCCGTCCATCATCCTTCCGTATCAGCGTAAAGAAGTCATCAATGAGCTTCGTCTCCCGCGCAAACTTCGTATCCGACAGTCTCGCAAGCACCTCCCTCGACTTCAGCACCTCGTTCAGCGCATGCAGGTGCCCCGAACTCGAGTGCGCGACGATGAAACTCGGCTTCAGCGCCAGCAGCGCCTTATTATTCGTATTCTGCGCCGTCTCCATGATGTACTTCATGAACCCTGCGGCCGTGAACCCTGGCGAGGCGAGAAGGGTAGGTTTCGGGTTGTCGAGGTCTATGTGTCGGAGCAGCGTCTCTAGCGTCGTTTTGAAGAACCTGGATAGCCCCTTGTCGTGGTCGCCTGCGTGCGCTGTGCGCTTCCGCGGTACGGGGACCTCCACGCGCTGTCGTAGCAGGGTTTGGAACTCTGTGATCAGGCAGATGTTTGCGAGACCTTCTTGCATTACAACGGCGTATATCTCTGCTTTCTTGACTGGGTCGATAGCCTCTTTTAAAATTTCTAGTGCTACGCTGTCCCACCCCTCCCCTTTCTCTAGTGTAAAGTTCCGCTGCAGCTCGAGGTCTAACGTATGGTACTGGCCTTGCCTGACATGCTTGGTTTCTTCGGCTACACGGCCTGAGACGTGTAATGCGGAGGCTTGCGGATCGAAATCGGTGGAAGATACGCGTATGGTGAGGTTCATGTGCACGCGGGTGGATATCGTGCTGCCGGTTGCGGCTTCGGTGGTGACTTTGCGGATGGCGGAGGCACGGAGGAGATCATTTGGACGGATGAGGTTGTAGGCATGCCACTTTGCGGCTTAGTTTCATTGTAGACAGAGACGCTCGGAGAGGTCTGTAAGGTAGCTTACCATGTCTTCGGGCTCTTCTGGGAGAAGGGTGACGTTGCCGGAGCCGTCTTTGCGGTCTATGTGCTGCTTTATGAGTCGCATGTTGTATGGAAATGACAGACGGAATAGAAGGCGCAAGAGGGAGAAATTTGAGCAAAGTGCGCAAGCTGAAGATATCCAAATCCCAGAGGCGGAGGAGAATTCGATACGGATCTAAATATGCCGTTCTAGTATGGCATTAAGCACTTATAGATGAAATGACGCACATTGGGGAGCACAGAAGAGCTCTGACCCTGTGGAGCTCATGAAGCGCGCTCTGACATAACGCCTCAGCTAAGGTGCCACAACTGCATAACTCATTGGACGAGGACAATGTTGTGAAGGCTTGTTCTTGGTTGACCGTATCTACAAGAATTTCTGGTACTAAGCCCTTATAGCAAGTTCAAACAACGGTCGAAGTGCCGCACCGACTTCCTAGCCTCCTTACGGTTGCTGTTGACCATCTGTCAGTCAAAGCACGTAGGTGCCTTGACCTCTTTGGACCTCGAAAACGAGCTGCTTCAATCCCTGGATAACCCAGTAGTTTGAAAGCTAGACACAAACCACCCATTGCTCGGATTATACTCATATAAGGCCGTCGTCCCGTGCAAGACTTCATACCTTCTCTCATAGTGACACTGCGAACTGTTTGTCTTCAAGCACGCGGCTATCCTCTTCCCAGCATCTCTGCCCTCGAAATACGCCCCTTGTAAGAAGCCGAAATATTCCGTACTCGTGGCCTCTCCAGCGAACCACAACCTTCCCAGGTTTGCTCGCAGATTTTGATGCATCTCCAGAGTCGTGGCCGGAGGCCAGTTTGAATAGCTTCCGAACGCCCATGGGGTCTCACTCCACCTGGGATACATGAAGGCCACAGGCTGAGGCACGTTGTCCGCTCCGAACATTGACCTCAGCACAGCCAGAACTTCCTCCAGGGTCTGTTCATCAGTTTGCTGTTCGGCTTTGTAAGCATATCCGTCCACCAAAGTTACAAAGAGAATTCCAGAGCCAGGTAGGAAGTCTGGATGGTCAAGGGACTGGAACAGTGGATAGTAACCGCGAGAATGGGGATCTGCGTAGAGGAAGAACTGAGTATCCGTGTCCCAGAACACCTGGTCTGCAGGAAACTGCAGGAAAATCTTGGTATACGTCCCCATTTGAAAGGTGGCTAAGCCTTCATTCTTCCAACTTGGGAACGGAGGATCGAAGGTCACCGCATCATTTTGAAGAACTCCCAGGCTACACCATCATTAGCCGACAGGCGCTCAAAGTTGCGGTGAGATAACTTACGAGAAAGTGCAGATGGCGTAGTCCGCTTCAATGCAAGATCCGTCTTGGTTATAGATAGTAACGCTGTCATTGCCGTATGTAATATTGGTCACGATGGTGTTGAGCAGAAGCCTAGAGTCGTTGTTGCAGAGGAACGTGGAAGCCTCGCCTTTAATGAAAGCATTGAAGCCACGCTGGTCAAAGACGTAATTATTCTCATCAGACCACTGGTAAAAAGTGGTGTTCTATCGGCATGTCAGTTGAGGCGGACATCGATACAACGCATAGAGCTTACGTAGTTGACAATGCCAAACTCTTCCGAGCTCTGTTCGGGCGGATACGCATATTCCCAGTCTACTCATTGTTCGTCATCATTCACTCGCTGCGACTTTGCGTTCACATACCCCAATACCACCACTCAACCGCTTGCGCTGCCATATCCTTCTTCGCCTTCCAACCAGCAAGGTCGAAGCCTGCTCGCGCGCTTCTATCCTGTAGATTTTGAATGAGGATGTATCCAGCGTCTTGTTCAAGCGTGGTATAAGCGGGGTCTATTCCATCGAAAAGGTAGCTATAGTCTACAGAACCGGTTTCGTTGAATGTTTCAATTGACGAGTAATTGGAATAAGTGTTTGTGAGATTGTAGCGCTTTGCCTAGACCCAGATTCAGTTACGTCTCCATTCATTTGATATTCTCTCCAGCGTACCAAAGTCCATATTGGATTTTCGGATCCATTGACCGTGCCGAGACCTTGGACCTACAGGCGATAAGTGGTCTGCATATATCGCCTGATTCGGCTGCATACCCAGTTGGCTCCAAGCTCTACGACGTACGGCGTCCCATCTGCTCTCACGCCAAAGTTGGTGTGAGCAACCCTTCCTCCTATGTCCCCATTGTATTCAATGATAACAAAGTCTTCTATCGAAGCTTCGGACAGTGCTTTCTAGGCACGGAAAAGTGAGCATTCGCAAGGAGGTACTGGTCTAAAGTTATTTACTGCAGTCTCGATCCCAGCAAGTCCTGCACCGCTTCGAACATGTCAAAACCAAGCAATCTGCAAATGTGGAGGTCTCCTACAGAACTGCTACTTCTGTTTTGCGGCAGGAACTTTGTTGCGGGGTTTCAAATCCACAGACATCATGGAGAAGCAGGCTTAGGAATGCAAGGGCACCGTAACGCAGCCGGCTTCGCAAATTCATGTTCAGTACGCACACAGCGAAGGGAAGACGAGGTGATGTTGGCGATCCCCAACGTCTCTCTCCATCTTGACCTTATCTTGGGCTAGATGCACGTGGAGTAGGTACCACCAGATGCAGCTAAATGACAGTGTGTGGACTACGTATGTAGCTAAACTAGGGTCGGCATGATGGCTTGCATTTCCCAGAAACCAGTTGACTGGAGCCCGAAACCCTGAGGTTGATGAAGCAAGGAGTTCTACTTGATTGACAGGAGCAGCTTCGAGTCATCATCCCTAAGATTCAGTTCACCATGTTGCAAGTTATCGATATCAGTGATGCAGCAGACTGAAAAATCCAGGTTCATGGAGTTGGAAATGCGCTGCGTGGTAAGCCCCAACAGGGATCCGCCGAACGGGGTGTGGAGGCGAAGTGGGACGGTAGCACAAGAGAAGCCCCATCAACGATACAAGATGATGGCCCGACGTATCATTATTGCGACACTGCTTTGTGTCTCTCGGAGCGGCTGTCAGGGGTATTTATGTTCTTATGTTATCAGCGAGTACTTCTAGGTATGCATGTCGCCACAGGATTAATCGTACCCAGCCTTGCTCGTAGATGTTCTCCAGGGCTCTCAAAGGGACACTCTACCTAACACATCTAGATCAGGCTATGCTCTCATCCAGGAATATTCTCGCCCAGGTACGTTACCAGGCACGCTTGCTCATAAGTTTACGGCGTGGGACTCAATCATTGGTGGCATAAGTACAAATCGATGCTCGTGACACCCCGCGCCGCAAGTTGAGATCAAGTCGGCTGTTCCCGTTCCTTCGTCTAACGTAAGTCTCCTAAAATAGCACAGCTTCGCCTATTGTGAGGCTCGGCTTCCCTTAGGTACTTTACGGTACTTTGTCCCGATGGTGCAGTAACAGTCAACAATTGAGTGCTCAGCCTCGCATCCTCACGAGCTGCAGGTACATGCTGGGAGAGCAATTTGGGGAGGGGTTCAAAAATATCCGTTAAGCCTCGAAGGATTCCCGAAAGCGTCTTGGCAGCGGACGGCAAACGTGCGATGTTTCAGGAGCTACACACCACTAGATGAAGTTTAATAGGCATCTAGCAAGTCACAGGCCAGCGGGAAGCGCTCATGGCGAAGTCGAGGTACCTCCTCTCGGGAACATCCTCAAATGGCACACACCAGATTCCAGGAACGGAGTTTCAGTCCGGTCTTCTGGGCAAGTATCGAGAAGAACCGTCGCCGTGCACGCGGACAGGCTAGCCTCAAAGAGTCATTCTATGGCGTCCCATCAGTAGGTAGGTGCACCAGTGCGTCACAAGCTCCTCCGCATGAGAACCCAAGCTTGGCCATGTGGGGGACATGCAGTAACTCTGCAGCATGCACGTTGACAGCGGCTATTAGACCAACCCACGTTTCAACTGGCGAGCGTCTGGGAAGACAATTAGGACTGCTGTAGTTCGTAATAAACTCGATTGCCTCTGCGGCCATTGTTCAATATCAGAGACGAAGGCTGTCAGGCGTTCGACATACATCCGTTCGCAAGACCACGGTATGCGAAATCTAAGCTTTTCGATAGCCCGGCACGACAAGCCAGCGACGAGATCAAGCGGGGGCCAGGCTTTCTATATTCTCCGCCAGGAGCAACACTATGCGAGGCTTGGTACAGTACAGCCTCCAAATAAAACTATGAAGGATTCCGCCGGCGCCTAAGTGCATTACCCTAAACTTGAAACACCTGCGGACTGCGCCCATTTGGCTTGTGCCATGCGGAGGCGGACATCTCGTAGGTTTTCCTTAATTACTGACACCTTGACATTTCCGCAGCTCAATGCAGTGCCTCTCAGAGCTCCGCATTTCTATTCGTAGCTTTACCAAGCTTTGCATGCTAAGGTTAGCGTCTTGCAGTGTACCTTTCGCATCTACTTCCGGCACGGCTCGAATCTTTATCTACTAGGACAGATCCTCCACGAAATATGTACTTCAATAAGCTCGTTATCATCCGCTGCTTCAGCTCTGTTCCCATGAACTACTTACAATGGCCCCATGCCTTTAGCTATAACTCTCTTCGATTATGTCTTCAGCTCCCTCGTCTTTTTCACTCCTTGCTGAAGACTTTCCAAACACCTCACTTCCTGAAGACTTCTATACTAGCCACTTTCACCCAGATCCACAAGCTGCAAGCACGCCGTGGCTTCCACCGGCTACTGTACGTCTATTAGGCCTTGCAACTCTGAGATGTGCTCATCTCTCCGAACCACTTGTTTGCAGTCATGTTGATATACACCTCTTAGGTCACCCTCGATCAATTGACGTACGATTCCACGCCATTCCTCACACCATACGCTTCCACCGTCCCAGACAGCTCGCCGCTTCCTACATACTCGACCACAGACCAATATCCGCCATTTTCTTTGCAAACAGATATAGCAGATACATCCCCATTCCCTCCACTGCTGCTCGATCCTGCGGACCTTCCACCAAGGCCACGGAGTAGTCCGAGTACCTTCTTCGGACCCAAAGCGGAAGACCTTCCATGGGGCGAGAACGCTTTACGCATCAGTTCCAGTGCTGCAGAAGAGCTTGCCTTTTCTCATGTCACTTACCAAACGGTCGATCCTTGCCCATCACGCCCCGGTGAAGTCAGTACCTCAGAAATTATTTCTCCTTCACCAAAGCGAGCATGGACAGCAATTGCACCTGATCCGGCAGGTCTCAACAGACTTACCGCCCAGAAGCGTATGCGAGACGAAGAAGAGGCAAACGAGAGCGAGGCGAAGCGACGGCGTTCGACATCAACCACTCTCCAGATAGGGGACCTTGGTGATGAAGAGCGCTTCCTCCTACAGCTAAAGGAAGACGAAAACCTACCATGGAAGGACATCGCTGTTCGCTTCCAGACGGACATTGGCAAGGCGTACCAAGTCCCTGCTCTGCAGATGCGCTACAAGAGACTACGAGAACGCTTACGGGTGTGGACGGATGCTGATGTCAGCGCCTTGCAGCAAGCGCACGATTACTGGGAGAAGTACAAATTTGAGATCATCGGCGCCAAGGTAAGCGTCGATATCAGAGCAACTCACCAATCCATAGCTAAGTGCTTGCGCAGATGGTCGACTTTGGTGCAACTGAGAAGTGGCCAGCCAGATTCTGCGCTCGCAAATGGCAGGAGCTCCAGCCGACTTACGAGTACTCCAGAAACCAACCAAGCTACACCACAACCAACACCTCGACACCGGAAGCAGGACCTACTCACACACCGTATATGAGTTGAACAGACCGTGCTATTTCTTGTACAGTCTTTCGTTTACAGCGCACTTGATACCCCATTCGTTTGGCAACGTGCTATGATACCCTTTCGTTAGCATCGCACTTGATACCCATTCGTTCAGCGTTTGATGTTTGATGACGTTCGCTATGACTTGATTTTTGTCTCATCATTCGTTTTGGCAGCTCTGAGCGTTCCGTGCAAGTGTGGCCTTGTATTTTCTTCGTTGAAATGTATATTCTGTACATCTACTGCTTCTATGCAACACAAATAGACAACAATGAGGGGGAAACATTATTCCGGTCTTAAAATAGCCCCTGGGAGAAGCCACGTCAGGGTCACAGCTCTTAGGCCGCGAGTTTCATTTCCATGTCCATCCGAGCTACTACGCTTGTTTCTCTACGATTCCTCTTGTCGTAGCAAAATTAGTGGAAGCGAATGCTCGGAATCACCGGGGACAGGATGCTGCCCGGACAAATCTGCTAGCTGTCAGCTGAAGCAACGGCGCGGAACCCCAACTTACTGGCATAGCGCAATTCAACATGAACGTCTTCCGCATTCTCGGAGATGTCACGCACATCCTATCCAAGTTCATTCTGATATGGGCCATCCACTGGAACAAAAGCGCTGAAGGTAGGTCATCCTGTCAAGTAGCACTCGGGGAGCCCTCTACTAACAGCCTTCAGGGGTCTCACTTCTTACCCAAGTCCTCTATGTCGCCGTTTTCTGCACGCGATACCTGGACCTGTTTTGGGTCCCACCGACAGTCTCATGGTGGAACTTCATTGTCAAAAATTTCTACATCTGGTCGTCCATCTACATCATCTTCCTTATGCTGCGGGTGTACGCACGGACACGGGAACGAGAGAAGGCATGGAGATTGGGGGCATACTCTCTATTCGGGTCCCTGTTCGCGGCGCCCTTTATTGGGTTGATATTCGAAGGCCCAAAGCAACTCAGCGCGAGAGGTTGGTTCGCGGAGGTGCGTGCATTGGGACATACGATATTTGGAGCAACAAGGCTGACGTACACGCTGTCTAGATACTCTGGGTGTTCTCTGAGATCCTAGAGAGTGTCTGTGTCCTACCGCAGCTCCTACTCCTGCGCCAAACTACTGTCCCTACGGTGATCGACTCCTTCTACCTAGTCGCCCTGGGATCCTACCGTGCCTTCTACATACTCAATTGGATCGTCCGCTACGTCGGCAGCGGGAGAAATCCAGAGATTATATCGGTCATATTCGGTGTTGTACAAACAGCTCTATACCTCGATTTTGCATGGGTTTACTGGACAAGACAAAGGGTGAAGCTACGAGGCGGAGGGATAGTGGATAGCCAGGATTTGAGTAAGGGCTGGCTGATAAGCAAGGTTGTGGGAGGCCAGAGTAGGGAACTGGATGAGGAACAAGAACCGGTTCTGGGACATGATCGTCAAGATGAGCAAAGATCTTCCAGTCGAGGCGCAAGAAGTTGGGGGACTCGAGGGATATCTGTGTCTGCCGACGAAGGACTCCATGAGCCGGCGCACGAACAGGCACCTAAGCTGCGGCAGAACCAAAGCAATGCCGTCGACGAGCATTTGGCCGATCCATCACATTTCGAGGATGAGGAGGATGATCCACCCAAGGATCCAGGGGACGGGGATGCTTTGAACGCGAGTGGTAGTGGCATTAGCAATGGCGCTGAATGGCGAGATGGAGCGGGTAAATAAGTCTTTATATGGTCGTATCTCAATGCGATTCATCATGGATGGCGAGGAGCACTCCTTTCTTTGAGTCGGTGAGTTTATGCAGGTGCAGGCGTACAAATTTGGCCGGAGAACCCCCGACCAAGCTCCGATGACGCCAGCGAGTGCTGGCGTCGCGCAGCAACGCGCCTTCTCCGGATCTATGGACTTTTTAAGCTATCCAACTCTTTTGGACCTTTGCTTGCCGCTATGACTCGTTGGCATGTCGAAAGAAGAGCTAATTTGACCTTACCCGTTGTTACTGCATTGCTTTCAGCGCGCTTCTAACGAAATCAATGCTACCCTAATAATTGCGCGCTACGACGTCCAAACCTCCAAGCATTGCAAATCGCACTCAGTATCTTCGGACGCAATCCGCATTGGAGTTTCTCTGAGGGACGAAAAAGTAGCGATGCAGACCCGCCCTACCCACATACCACCGCAAACAGGCCGACAAATCAGGGCCTCGTACAAGAAATACGGACCCCGCCTCTCCGAACACGAAGCTCGCCAATTGGAACGAGGAGCTGAGCTCCAGCGGCGAGCTGATGCTATTAGAGATGCTGAGAAGAAGAGGAAGGCGAATCTGAAGCGGAAAGCTGAGAGGGAGCAGCGGGAAAGGGAGGCTAGGAGGCGGATGAATATTGCGAGTCAGAAGGAGTATGTTGGACCGAGCCAGATACGGTTGGATTGTTTTGTGAAGGTTGATGATCATGGAAGAGCTGGCACGAGGGAGAGGGATGGTTTGGATACATCGGAAGAGCCTTGGGAGGAAGATGATTTGGACGATGAGGTGCTTTTGGACGTTTTGGATACCGGGCGAAATCCGAGAATCCAAGGTCGTAGACAGGAGGGAACGAATGAGCACAGTGCTGAATCTGAGTTCATTCCCGGCAAAGCTGGGGATGTAGCACATCGTGCTACGGAGCTTGTGCTAAACAGATGCGACGAATGGGATAGCTTTCTAGCCAGCAATACCCAAATCCAGCGTGAGATCACCACCGATGCACTCTCGATAAAACCAAAGCCAGCCGAAAACTCGCTTCCTCCACTTTCAACACAGGACTTGGCTTTCAACGATGAAGATATCGAAGAGCTTGGCCTCGTACAGAATAAGAGCACTGTGTTCAAAAGAGCAGCAAGTCTGCTGATGCCTCCGCCCTCTTTCATACCAATACGTAAGGCTCAGCAACCTCGATCCGCGCAAAAAGCGATCAGCTTTACGGCAGATGACTTCATCCTCTCTACCCAGGATATGCGGGATATAGCAAGCTGAATGGAGCTGCTTCAAGAAAACTCAATGCCATTGTATGCCAACAACACGAAGTAGTGACCCATTATATCTTCTCCCATTCTGGGAGATATCTCGTATCTATGGCAAGAGTAGATTCCTCGTAACGAATAGCAAACCGTATTGTCACAGTCGCTGGATCGTTACGACGTAGGTATGCCTCGTAACCCACCACGATCGGTAATGAGGTTCGCCTGGACAATTGGTAAACGTTTCAGAGTCGGTATTGAAGCCTGGATAAGAAACCGGCATAAAACATATTTTAAGATTAAACCTCTACCTTCACCCCACGCCAAGGACGCTAGTTGGTGTCCAGTAACACAGTAGTTTAAGATTAGGAGCATAGGAGTGAATGTGCAGGCTTGATCCTCGGTCGGGAGTCGTCAAGAGTCCCAGTCAAAAGCAAACTATCCACGAAAATCGGCCTATCTAAGCATATCAGGTCAATCTAGACAGCATCAAAATTTCGCCTGTCGCAGGAGTCAACCATTCGGCTCGTGCAAGTTACAAACGCACTACGGAGTTACATTATTGAAGAAAGACGCGTTACTAATGGGACCAAGGCATGTATATGTCGCTCCAGCTTCTTGGACTTTAACAATCAACGGAAGGCACCGGGCCTCTTGCTCTGCACAGTGCAGTTGAAACACCCTAGGCCTTGTCTCTCGGGCATTCTGATATGTGCGGCCAAGCAATCCCGTCGACGATGATAATCGCGCAATCTGTGGGGCGGCTACGGGTAACCTGCAGTTGTCATTGTGGGTACTCGCTGCACGACTTGCGTCAGAGTGCATGCATTGTGTCTGCGGAGAACCATATATGGAGGTGGCCCTGGCAACAGCCCTCAGATTATCTCACAATCAATCATCTCGCACTGGTTACGGATATGGACGGAGAAAACAATTCGACATACGGCGCCAAAGCTTCCGAATGGGACTCCCCCGCCAAATCCTACAGCACCACCGTCGAGCGCATCACCCGCCCCGCATGCGAAGTCCTCATCTCCTGGGTTGACGCCCTCTCCCCACTCTCCACGCCCACCGCCCACATCCTCGACGACGGCGCCGGCACCGGCGCGCTCGTCTCAATCTTAAAGAAGCGCTTCCCGGAAGTCCCGGTCATCGCAACCAATATCTCACCCCGCATGATCGCCGTCATTTACCGGATAGCGCAAGAGCGCAGCTGGAGCAATTACGAAGGCAGAATGCTAGACGCGCTGAACTTGGATGGGCTGCGGATGGCAGCTTCTCCCATGTCTTCTCGACGTTCATGATCGGCAGCACGCCCGACCCAGCTAGGGTCGCAGAGGAGGTCTTCCGCGTTACGGGGAAGGGCGGCATGGTAGGTCAGGGGACGTGGGTAGATCCCATCGGCTGGGCTCCCATCTTCGAGTTCGCGATCAGGGGGGTCGTGCCTTCGTACCGTGCGCCCACTACCATCATCCGTGCTTTGCGTCTCCCGAGGCGACGAAGGCGGCGCTGGAGAAGGCGGGGTTGGTAGACGTGGAGACGAAGGTTCTGGAAGTGTCGTTTAACTGGCGCGATACGGATGAGCTTATGGAGTATATTTTTGAGGGTGGGAATCCGATTCTTGGGATCCTGACGAAGGGGTTGGAGGATAGGATGGAGAAGATTAGACCTGCGTTTGAGAGGGTTGTGAGAGAGGAGTTTGATGGTGGGAAGGTGCATAGGGAACGGCCTATTTTGGCTGTGGGGAGGAAGCCTTGAGGGGGACTTTAGCGCGATATCACCATCACAACTGGGATAAACGATCATAAGCCTTGGTTCTTCTAGCTTGGAAACAGTAAGGTTGTTCGTGGCGCTTAGTCAACGCATAAATGCTTCGGTTTCTATTTCCAGATTGATTGAATGACTTCCCCTAAGAAAGATTGTACTCATCTGTCTTTGATCTTTTTCTATATGCTAACATAGGCTTAACTCAATATACATATGAATTCTCGACGTTTCGCATCTACTCGTATCAGTATATGTCATCTTCCAAATTTCTTCAACTCAAGCCATCTGAGAGGTGGAAACACAAGCGCCGCCCAGGCAAAGCCAACATAGTTGCCCATCTGCGTCAAGCGACACGTTAGCATCAGACATGTCCACAAGAGTGGAAAGCCTTAAAAACAGCATATACTCACATCTCCACCATACTCCCCAACCTGCCTCGCAATAGGCCCAATATACCACACCTGCGCCATACACAAAATCGCCCCTACCCAGCCAACCAAAAATGCGACCAGCGCCGCTATACCAAGCGGCAGTTTATCCTTCTCGTTCCAAACCGCCCAACTGAATCCGGTCTTGCGTCTAAATATCAAATGCTCTTCAAGCGTGATAGCAATCCAAATCGACACCCAGTATCCCATCAGCGCCAGAAAATTCGTGAATATCTCTGCTAAGTGGTTCCTGCCCGCAAGAGCGCACACGGTGTAGATGATCACGCCGATGGTGTTCCATATAACTCGTGGAACGCGCATGGCGTAGCGGCCGAGGATTTGGAAGTCGATACCGGAGGAGTAGGTTGGCGGGACGAGGTTGGCAATGAGGCCGAGGGCGACGATGACGCCGCAGAAGCTGCCGAAGGTTCCGAATGGGCGGTAGCCTTCGACGATGAGGGCGCCTTGGGAGGTGGAGTATGCGGAGGACCAGGATGGAATGTTAGGAATGCCAGAGGCAAGACCGATGCCGAGGATGAAGGCGAACGTGAAGGACAGAGCGAGGCTGACGACGGTGGTGGTGAAGACACGCCAGCGAGGAGTTTCTTCCGGGTAGTATACGAAAAAGTCCTTGCACGTGTGAGTATTCGTCAGCGTGAGAAGACTGGAGACAGGATACTGCTTACCGCGGCAGCTCCTCCGTATGTAATGGCTGCGCTAAAGCACAGAGAAAAGAACGAGAGCCTGTTACCGACTCTCGTGCGTGGATCACCTTGTGTAGGCGTAGTCAAATCGAATCTAGGGCCAGCGACACCCGCCAGAACGCAGAGAACGACCAGCTGAGGCAGCCAGGCATAGCGCTCATAGTAGTGAAAGATTTGATATCCAAAGGTGGAGACAATCCAGGTAATGACAGCCACGATAATGATGCCAACGACAACCGAGAGACTGTCATTGGGAGAAACCGCGGAGAGGATCTGACCTGCTACGACGCAATCGATCAAGGAGTAGCCCAGAAGGACGATGATGTTGAGTAGCACCACAAGTTTGGATGGCCACCAACCCATAGTATATCTTGCAAAAATCATACTGCGATTGCCAGAGATGGGTCCGAACATAGCTATGTAGCCCACCGGCAGGCATCCGAGCAGCATACCAAAGACAGAGCAGAGGGATGCATCCAAGAAGCTCAGATAGAAGACCGCCGGTCCAAGCATTCCCAGTGTGATGTTATTCGCAGCGAGATTAATGGAAAACCAGAAGATGCCAATCTGAGTGTATCCTAGAGTTTTCAGATCATGTCTCTCGTGTGGTTCAACGCGCTGGATGCCGCGGGCTTCAAGATTGTATGCGACTAGTTGTCGCTCAAAGGAATCTAGTTTTCCCCGAAAACCATTGTTTTGTCCATTATCTCTTGAATCTTCAGGAGGGGGCTGTTCTGCGGGAGTCCGGTCAGCCGTGCTCTCTGGGCTTGAAGGCCCCTTTTCGGCGTCGTCGGGTTGGAGTTGTGGTTTTGTCATCGCGGTCCGCTTGAGAATACCGGTCCTTCCCTTCTTTCAGTCAGCGACTCCGCCCGTGTAGGGAGATCAGGGTTAGGCATGATTCTTTCGCTGGTTTCACCCAGATCAAGTTCAACCGTATGGTCTCAGACCTCCAAATGCCAGCCAAGCTACCTCCTCTGTCCCAGTGACGGAGGGTGGGTAACGAGGACCAGGCCTGGAAGGTCACCGGTTCATGCAGTTATTGTAGGATACCTTGATCTTCTTCTGGTGATATGTCGCTACTCAATGTCATGATGCCCTGCGGTGTATGTACCGTACGGTGTGGTACAAGTCGTCTTGTTTGAGGGTGCTGCAGCATTGGTAAGCATAGTTTGATGCCTCATTGCTGCAGTAAGAATACCTTAGTCAATCCTTCTAGATGTGCAAATATTCATATCCTTGAGGCGTAGGTTGCAGAAGACTGCCACAAATGTTGTAAAGGAAATGTTATGTAGGTACGTCTCCGGCTGAGAGGAATGAGTAATGCAGAGAAGTCACCGCGACTAGCCAGGTTGATATGACGTCATGCAGTGTCTGGACCACTTCTACAGGGGTACCTGGGTACTTTGGATAATGTGCATAAGAGCCAGCACATCTGTGAGCTTGCTGTCTTTTCCCTACTATGAAGCACTAACAACACATCTTCGCCAGAACGTTAACAATCATTGGCATGTAGATAGAGGGTGAAACATATGGCTAAATACTGCATGTGATATGTCATTGAATAACTTTAAAGGTCCGAGAGATTTATATGAGAAGGAGATAGGTTGATGGACAAGGTATTGATGATTTAGGTGTTTCCACATGACCTTTATAGTACATATATACAATTCCGCGACAGCTGTGGTCAACCTGTCAATTATTGAAAGATCGAGATTACAGTACAACGCACCAACATGGCCATAGTATGGCGCTAGATAATACATCGCCAAGCTACTAAGAGCAGACGAACCAGGTGATGCCGCCGTGATGCCTGTATATGCTAATGCCATGCTTTTAGCTTCCGAATCCATCGGCCGGAGGCAGGCCGGTTCTAAGTTGCTTTGATGATGTTGTACATGTAATGGAAAGGCCGTTATTCCATAAGTCGTGAGGCGAGGGATCCTTCAGCGGTATAATCCCATCAAAATTCTGGGTAATACAGGGGAGCACGACTCCTGATGGAGTGGTATCGTACCGGTTGGTTCATTCAACCGCATTGACGGGGGAACCGTCGGTCGGTCAGAGGCTGAGGGAAGAGACTGTTGTTTATCAACGCCTGCATATCCCACTCGGGTGCCGATTCGGTTTTCCATGTCCAGAAGATCCAACCTAAGGCTTTCTCATAGGCATCCAATTGGGCTTCGATGTAATGCCGGAGGTTGCTCTTGTCATCGGCAGAAAGTCCAGCTACGGTGCCAACTGATTTACCAGCACAGCTACCAATGTAAGGGGAGCCTTGGAAAGTACCATCGTATCTTGCGCCAGTGCCGTAACCGTTCAGCCATTTAGCGCAGTCGGTCTGAGCGCCGGTCCATTCACCTGCAATGGTCCATTTATTGTTGCCAGTCATCTGGTTGCCGAAGGCGCAGGCAGTTGAAACGTGCGCAGCTGGGCTCATTTGCAGTGACCCAACATCAAAAACTTCGTAGTGATGTGTATCGAGAATGAGGCTCCATAGGCCGGCGCCCCAATTGTTCCAGCTGTTGACACCGAGGAAGGCGTCGTGGATTGTGATAGCGACGTCACTGTTCTGGAGATTTCCCCACCCATCGTAGTAAAACTGCGAAAGTATGTTATGGTCGACCACGGGACCCATAGGCTCGTTGAGCAGTTCGATGGCTGCGACAGCCGGATGACCTGCTAGATCGTCCCGGACTTTGTTCAACGCATTTTTCGTTTGCGTAACGGTGTCACCTTGCGTCCATTGAATAGGTCCACGACGGCCACTGTTGTCAAAGCCATTCTGAGAACCCGGTGCTTGTGTGATGTCAGCGTAATCAACGATTGTACAAACAAGAAATAGGTCCATACCTCCGTGCAGGTCGATCATAACCTTAAGTCCTACACCCTGGGCCCAATCGCATGCTGCCCTAAGATGATCGTACGCGCCCTGAACATATGGATCGCCGGCCACAGGGGCTATGGACCAGTAACCAATTGGAATTCGGACATGATTAAGTCCCGATGCTGCAATCTTCTGGAAGTCTCCTTGCGTAATCCATGAAGACCAATGTGCGGAGAGTCGATTGTAGGCCTCAGTCTTGCCGAGCACTTGCGTGAGTGTAAACTCATCGACGACATTGCCGTTGGGAAATTGCTCGAATATGGACGGAGTGATCCAAGGCTCTAGGACAAACCAACCTCCTAGGTTCACTCCGCGAACCTTTTGGCGAGCGTAGTCAAATTTGAGGCCACGTTTTATGACTGGTCTACATTAAGTTAGCTGACGAACAAATATGACTCCGATACTGCTCATACATGGCGGAAGCATCTACCAACGTGGAGAAGAATGCTAAGGTAGCGGTCAACGCTACACTGCCGAACACCATCTTGTATTTGTGTCGACGAGTGTTGTATTGATTGTGTAAGGCAATAGTATTTAATTGGCTTGATATGAGGTTGGATAGCCAGCCATTCACGACAAGTCAGACTTTGTATTGATGATGGTGTACAGAGATAGATTTGCCAAACGATATTGTTTGCCAGTCCATGCTTGTGGAACTCGAGCCCTTATGAATGTATGGTGGGAATTGAAAGTAACAGACGTCACCCCCTGCATTCTATCCCATCACGAGGAATGTATGGCGAAGATCACACCTTGGTGACTTGGCTCCAAGTCGACCATGCTCGTCAACAGGAGTAACCCATCAACAATGACGACTTAGAAGACATGTCTTTCCGATCACTCGCTAGCTTAGGCGCAAGGGTCCAGATGCTTACAGGTCGACAGCTCTCGGGTGTTTCAATTGCAATGACGATTGCTGCTCAATGTCAGTGCTGCAGCTGATGGCTTGAACCACACACGGACAAGGCTTGCGCCATTTGAAGATCTGCGTTGCGCCTGTGAGCAATCTGTACCATTTCCCGTGGAAGATGGTACTATACTTTCTACATTCCGCCTAGAACTACGATCCAGGTATTTCCCGTCAGAAGGGACGGGCCATCGACGTCAACGGCGGAAACGTAGGGATGGCCGAGGCAGCACGTGCCCCTTACTCATTGGCAACAAACAACACATGGAGCTCACAAGTGAACGAAGGACCGAGTATTAGCTCGTCTGGAAGAGTGGTCATATTTCCTTGTAACTCAGCCGCATTTTGGTATACTGACTGCACGGCCTGAGCCACTGAGATCGTGTTTCGGCCCCATCGGTGACAGCTTTGACTGTCAATGTAGAAGACTTCCCGAACCCCACCGGTGATGTAAACTGGGGTATCTCAGCGCTTTACGAACGGAACATGGGAAGCCTGGGATTCGCAGTGCACTCTGTTTCAGCTGACCTAAGAGCTCATGCTCAGCCGGGGGAGACATTCTCAGACCGACTCCCGACAGAGGCTGCCCCGCATGCAATGCCATCATGATCGACATGCTGAATAACAAGCGGGCAAGTCCCATACTCGTAGTTGTGTTCTTGGCTTGACATCCCTGGAGGTCACACGCCTACCAAAGATCTGCTAGAGTGACATCGCTCTTTGCTCAGCTCAGAAAATGGCATGGTAAACATTAGTGCCTCTGTTGGTACCTCGAGAGGTTACGCCCATCAAGGTGTTGAGGAGTGTTCGGTAATGCTTCCGTAAGGACACGTATGGCATGAAAGTTTCAGATTCATTGGAACAAGGTACTCCACACTGCTCTAACAGTACCAACTCTTCGAGGGCAGCGCTGGTCATAACGCAGCGCTTGATTCGAACGCCTCGAGCTCATTGCAAGCACTAGGTACTGCTCCAAACCCAATGCTCCAGGCGACAGCATCAAATATTCAGCATTTCGCCAAGTCAGGCACCGGGTTGAAGTTCAGATTCATAAATGCGTTATTGTGCCTGTCGCAGAGATGAAATGCAATCAGCATGCTCAAATGCCTAATAAGTTCTTGATATCTCGGACCCGCTCGCTGACGCAGCACCGCGTGCCAATACTTGCATCCTGGCACCAAGAACACGCTCCTACGGCATCGTTGGAAAACATCTTTAACCTAAGGAAGATAGCAATATAGCACAGCCGGCGTCTGGATCCATAGGCCCGGTTACACGTTGTTACAAATCCTAGAAACACTGTGTTGTAACAGTTCAGAAACACTCATGTAACGAAGACAACAAGAATTTGTGACTAGAACCTACTTAATATTACGAAGACTGCGCAATGTGGAATGTCGTCGGTTCCAAAGCTCGATCAGCAGTGCCAGAGACTGGAGTACGATGGGAATTTGGGCAATTCATCCGTGGCCTAGCATAACCAGCGTGATGGGGCCAGTCCCATGCCCAACGAAGTATCATGTCTAATCACCCGATAGTTTCGAGGCAAACTCGCATAAACAATAGGATATCATGGGCTTCAGTGGGTTGAAAAACCTAGTGGAGTTGAAATCTGCTCAGATTTGTCCCCTACAGTTCATTGCTAGCTTTGTGAGGTAGCGAGGAAGCAGAATTCAACCATGGAAATCGCGCACACTGCCAAGAAACCCGTGATTTACTTCTTGTTCCATTCCTTTTCAAGTTCCAGCAGACATTTCACCGTGTCCACCACGCTCTTCTCGAGGTCAATATACTTCCAATCTGCGCCGCCAAGGATCTCCACACTCCGACTCTTGTCCCACCCCGTCGGATGGATTCCCTTCGGGAAGGGCTGGCCCGGTTCCCCTTCGATGACCCGTTGTCGAAGCTCCGGAAAGTGCTTACGGATGACGTTGATGACCATCTGGGGCGAGATTTGGCCTGAATCGGTGAGGATCCGTTGCCCGGCCGCGGCAGGATTCGTCAAAGCAATGACATGTGCGCGGGCGACGTCGCGAACATCAACCTAATGGATGTTAACAAGGGGCCATAGGTATCAATGACATTGATACAACGAGGAAGGGCGGTTGTGCAGAAACGTAGCGGAGATGACGAAGCAGAACTTACGAAATCGTAGAATGGCCACTGGATGTCCTCAATTTTCTTGTATTTACCGTTCAAGAAGTCGTACACAGCGAACATGTTCGTCTCGTTAACAGACTTGGGACCGGGCACCTTCTGAAGCATAGGGCCAATGATGACGACCGGATTGATGACGGCCAAGTCGAAAGCAGGTTTTGCGTCCTCCATAAACTTCCATGCTGCCTGTTCTGCGAGCTTCTTACCCGCAACGTACGCGAGAACCGGGTGCTGCTCTTTGACTGCGTGCTCGGCGGTGACCTGGAGAAGTCAGTATATCTCCTCATACCTCAAAAGCATCAAATGATGGAGAATAAAAATGGGCTTACAGGGTTCCAGTCACGCTCTGTGTACGGCTTTCCAGCGACGCTCGTGTCTTCGAATGAATTCAACATCGACACAGCACTGCCAAGCAAAACGAAACGCTTCAGTTTGGCGCCACCACGCTCGTGGGCGCATTTCAACAGGGCGGTAGTTCTACGATTTGTCGTATCAGTCTGATGCGCTTCGTTATGAAGTCAGGAAATAAATCTCAAGTGAAGCCCACCCTTGGATCGCCGGATCGATCAGTCCCTTCTGAAGGTCCGTGATAGCAAAACTGACCGGTGACGCAGTGTGAATGATATAGTCGAAGCCGTCGTCGCCATGGGAATAAACATTTTCATAGGCACTGTCGGCGGTCATGTCCGGGATTATGACGAAGCTGAGGTTGTTCTTCCATGACGGATGGAGCTCGAGAATTTCTCGGCCTTTGGCTTCGGTTCTAACGCTGCCGACGACGGTGTAGTTGTCCTGTTCGTTCCTTTAGAACAGATACTTAGGTGAAGCTGTTCGGCGCTTACTTTGATCAAGTCGGATATGATTTGAGATGCAACGAAGCCGCTCGCGCCGGTCACGAAGACCTTTCTACCTTGACCAGCCATCTTAGATGCGTAAGTTTTAATCACACAGGAACAATTTTGGGAGGAATGAGCACAGGTTAACTGTAAGAGCTTGAAGATGATAGTGATGATAGTGATGAGAAGTTGCACTGCAATTGAGACTGTTTTGTTAGATTACCGCATTATATAGCCCTTTCAGATAGTGCAGTACGCATATTCAACGGAATGGTAAGCAATCTGAGTGAAGGACCTCGCAAGCATCTCGATTAGTTTGCGTTGATATACGCTTGGTAAGTGATCCGCAGATTACAAATGCGTTTCGTATAGCTGTTTAGCTGGTTTGGCCTATCAAGCCGCAGCTGTACGAACCAAATCCGGGGTAGAACTGCATTGTCAGCCCTCCTCACTGTAGCACGCAATTTCTGAATAGTAATCAACTGCCCTCGACGATGGCAATAACGCTTTTCATACATCGAACACGTAGAACAAACTTTCACGTTCATGTTTATATAATACTCAAAAAAGGCCGAGTACCTCGCCTGAATGACCCAGCGTATGGCTTACGAAACCTAAGAGCAAATCCTTCGGCATAGCTTTGTGATGCACGCCTGAGAAGTATTACAGTTTTTTAAGTCTACCTCGGACGCCGTATTGATTAGTTTGAATGCTTACCTTATCGACTCATTCATCGTCGGCCACAAGCAGCGACCTCGTACACTCCATTACACAGAATTTGTGTAGGTGCTGAAGAGAACCTGAGAAGCTCACTCTGGATTTATATCTCAAGGCCAAGATGGAGGCCCTTCGGCTTAGGTGGCGTAGATATTCGACCGTCTCAGGGTAGGCGGTAATGCAGGTCCGTTAAATGCAGCGGATCTGACATGACTTCGGAAGCGTACAAGTGACCTCTCGCATCCTCCTGAATTTGGTATGCGTCCGGCTAGGGTCGGAAGATTGTGCTGCGGGATACAACGTTGGTCAAGGGATCTACATGCCTTTTTAAGGATGTGGTGAGACACGATTATGCTTTATGAATAAAGAGACAGCTACCCGACTGGGCTTGCGTACAATTACGCATCGATTGGTCTACATTTTGATAATAAGCTTTAGCTCATTAACTCCCAGAGCTTATAGGTGACCGTTATAAACAATACAAGTACCACATTTGGCGCAAATATTTGCAAGACTTCCAGTGGGTGGGCTGGTCTCACGTCCGTCTCAATATAACCCGCGCGCTGGGCACCTGACTCAGCTGAGGCCGCATGTTCTCCGGGCTTCGTCGACATGTTGTTATCCTCGCTAGCAGGAAACCGGCCCGTTTGGAAGTACTCCTCGAGAAGCTGGTCTTTCTCAGTCCAGCGATCGCGTAACCATATTTCAAACGCCTTTGAATCATGTATGGGCATCGAAGAAACCGCGAATCGTCGCCAGTACAGGTTCACTGATTTCGGCGGTCGACCTTCAAAATACGTCGATCGGAGGCTGAATATGTCTTGGCCATAACTTCCACGACTAAGTGTGCGGTCAGTTTACACTACCTTTCGTGAACTAGAAGTAAGCACGTACGGGACCCCTTCATAGGCAATGGTGCAGTCATACACCCACTCTACAGTGCCCTCCAATTCTTGCAAACAGAACTGCAGACCTGTACTTCTAGGAAGCAGTTGGTGCCGCATATCCTGCAAACCTGACTTTTCTGCCCATTTCTGACTAGCCTTGCGGCCGTTGTTGGACAAATTAGTCCCTTCAGGAAAGAGTAGGAGCCACACTGGGTTCATTGATTGCGAACCGGACAGTGGACCACTGGTACGGGTCTTGAGCTTTTGGAGTCGATGCTGCATGCGCGGCTTGTCCTTCGCCCAATTTCTAGCCATGAAGATGAAACCGTAGAACATCATGCCTGGCCCAAGTACAGGTATATACTTAAGAGACTCTTTAAGGATGATGTAGATGTGGCCGTGCATTCGATTAGTGTATGCAATCCACCAGAAGTATACCCAGTCGGTGTAAATCTGACGCGTAATTAGACTAGATCCTCATTCGTATAGAGGACACACCTGATGGTTGGCAATCAAGACAAGCCTCTCTGGGAATGTGCACTGCAGCGTTCCGTCCGGAAGTTGCTTCAGCTGTCCATTGACGCTCCGATCCCAACTAACTCGGACAACAGAGGGACTAAACCATTGGGTGATAGTGAGGAGCAGCAAACCAAACGATTGTTTCGTCACAGCCATGTAAGCATAGTAGTAGTCCTTGCTGATGAAGTACAAAGGTGCGCCAACAACTTGGGCACCCTGGATGCTGAGACCCGCATAGTCAGCCTTAGTGCGGTACTCGCGAACTCATACTTACGCCAATAAGCCGATCAAGAGGTAGAATGCGAAGAACACGATGCGCATGGCTTGCATGAAGCCTCCATGCTTGGGCGGGCCTACAGGATGCGGTTCGTGAGCCTTGCCTGCTGTGCCTACGTCCGGCCCTGGTATAGGTTCAGGCACGTCCTGGCTATGCCTCTGGCGTATTTCTTGCATTGTAATGCATGTACAGAACTCTATGGCCTGGTTGTTTTGACTGGGGGATTCGAGGACTGAAAGAGCTTGATTTATGAGCGTTGGTAAAGCAGCTGAGTCTATCGTTTTGGTCTTATTGACGACGAAATTAAGTTTCTTGCTTTCTGTATCTTACGCTCTTTCTATCATAATATACCTCACTCCGGGAGATATACTTAGGCAAGAGAGCGTGGATGCTATTTATATCTTGGGGGGGTGTGTCAGCAAGATGTTGGACGGGAAAGCGGAGAGGAACCTGAAAGTGCTCACCATCCAACGTCAACCACACGAGCCTCATTAACATTACCTTCCGCGCCTTCCTATTCACCGACATCACCCTGCTTCACACTGCCCGAGTTGCTCCTTACTGCACATCGAGGCAGGATGGGCGCTCCAAGGCGAGGCTCGTTCCACCTCGCAACAACCTCTTCCCACCGGCGTTGAAGTGGGTGATGGAGGAAGCTGCACGCTCGACGCAAGATAAGCGTGGGACATCCCGGAATGTTCAGAGCAACTCGCATGATGCTCGTGGCACATGGCTGAGCACGAGGAGTTCAATCTCCAGCGACGATGGAGGAAGCAATGGCACCGAATTGCCTAGCCTGCTTCCAGCTTTCCAACGGTTGCCGGAACCTGTCATCGAGCTGTATGTGCGCAAGAGCTCAATATTCATCTGCTGTCACTCCCTGAGATATAGTTACACTAATTCCTGGGACATCCAGAGTCCTTCGTTCTGTAGACGCCAACACTTTCGCCTCCCTGGTGCTAGTGAATCGTCGATGGCGCAACATCTCCCAAAAAGCATCGCTTTACGCCCAGCATCTACTACAAAGTCCCTCCTTTGTCGCGGCGCTTACTGTGACGCTGGAGGAAGCCACTGCGTATGGCCTGCCAAGACTGAGAAAGCTGTTCGCACAAGAGGTGGTCCGGAGTCTGTACGAAGCCTATCTAAGACCCCAGCGAACGACACTGAAACTCATTTCGACATCAGCCACATCATCTTCCGCGCTTCCTCAAGGCGAAGCTCTCCAGTTCTCCTTCTCCTCCCTTTCAGGACGTTGGATCATTGCCACAAATTCTTGCCGCATCTACCTTATCGAGCTCAACGAATCCCTACCACGTGTGCACAGAGAGTTTAGCCTAGCCCGAAAGCCCACTGCCGTGGACGTACTGGATGATGGCTCTATCCTCGCCATTCTATCTCGAGAGCATCAAGTCAATATCTACAACATCCAATGTGATGCTCGCCTTGTACGATCCGTGTCCGTGGAAGAGCCGGGTAAAGCCATCGCGTTATCACCGGACGGATCAGTAGTGGCTGTAGCAACTGAAGGCAGCATTGAAGTTGTATCCCTCGCAGAATCTGCCAAAGTGACGGACCGCAGAATGGTGCGCTGTGGAGGAGTTGACAAACTGACGTTTTCTTCCGACGGGACGCAGATATTGGGGACCTCCACAAGGCCCGGTAAATCCAAAACAGCGCTTATCTCAGCATCTGTCTATGGCAGCGAATTCCATGATGATAGTGAAGAGGATATTGCTCTACCTCTGAGCCAGGTCTGGACCACACAAATACTCTTTCCGACAATCTTTCGGGACTGCAGTCATGCAATTTTTCTGCCAAATGAAGCTCGACATGGATGGCTCTTTGCCTTCGATAAGACTGCTGAGAGATTTGGAGTACTCGATGTTGATGAGCTGAAGTATATGCGTACGATTTTCCCGCTCCCTCCAATTAACCCGAGGTCAAGCTGGCCCACGATAGCGGCCAGCCCAACCGCGTCTAAGACAGGAGATGTGGTTGCCATAGTACAATCCAATAGCAATGTACTGCTATACAGTGTTCCAGGAAAGATGCAATTTCATTTGAATTCCTCGCGCGTTGCCAGGCACGAGCAACTGAGTGGTACCAGAGAGGCGACAACGGAGCCGCAACAGCCCAGTCCTAAAGTACGAGTTGCACCAAAACTGTTAGATACCATCGAAGGTGTCTCTCAAGTGAAGTGGGTGTCTCTCATTGAAGGTATGGACGAAAGCCTCAGCCTTCGACTTGTTGCTGTAGCCCCCGGCGGCGTGGCCGAATCGTCTGGCGATGCAAGCGAGATCCCAATGGATGGCGGACGCGTTATCCTTTTCGACTTTGAATACGGCCTTACGGACGGGAAGAGCACAACGATTACCATCGAAGTAGGCAACGCTATGCCGGAGATTCTGGAAGAGCCGGTTAATGATATAGAGTATCAAGTCAGACTGGCAAGAAGACTCACACTAGCCCAAAACAAAGCTGCACAAAGAGTTGATAGTCGACTCGGTAGATCTATTACCTCTGCGAGCGATGCGTCGAGACGGCGTGAAAGCTTTCCGAGTCCAACGTTGTCACGCAGAGGCCACGCAGCATCGCACCGTCCACTTCTGCGACGTTCCTCCACCAGCGAAGAGCTTAGTCTCAGACGCGGCAGTTCCGCCACAGACGAGGTGTCAATACAAGACGGGCAAACAGATTTTGACGATCCTTACTCGCACACTCAACCAAGATCCCGAGTAGCGTTGCAGCGTGCCGCGACAGCAGCTGCATTGGTCCCTCAACGACGCCTACAAGCTGCTCCTACTATCACGTTGCAGTTCAGACGAGCTGATGGGCGAGGAGAATTGCCACACGAGAGCGACGCCGATAACTGGGTCTCGCCGCCTCCCGTATATACACCTAATTCAGAACCTTTGCCCGACCATCTGCAGGTTGTTCTATTACCACAAGGCGGAGCGACTGTTAGGAGGGTGCCGGAACTTCAACCCTCTCCTGCAACGAGACAGGCAGTAGGTGCCCAGACGTCAATTCCATTGCATCTGGCTCGGCAAGCTCGTGATTCTGGGGCACCACCTAGCCTAGATCCTGACATGCATCACACTCCTCACCGTCCGGTAAACTCTGGCCTCGTGGTTTCTAATCAAAGCACTCTACTAAAAGACAGGAATGTGCAGCCACTATACTCGCAACCTCGGGCACGCAGAGCAGTAAATTCGGCAGGCCCAGTAGTAGAGACTACCTCTAGCTTCGTCCGGCCTACTCCAAGCTCTTTTCTAAACCTTTCTCCCGTCGATGAGGCTCCTCGACCCGAGCACTTACTTTCCTTGTCGCGGTTAAACGTGTCCTCCTATTACCAAGCCCAGAATCCACTGACCGTACCTGCAGCGGCAACCATGGGCTCACCGCATCCGGAATTCGGACCTTTGCCCAAGCATGGGAACGCTACTGATCGAGAACCGGCGCAAACCCGGGAGATTCCGGACGCTGAGCATTTGCACACTCTGCTAATACCCAGCAGCTCCAGCCGTACTGCTTCATCCACCTCACTGCCCCTTCCAGGTTCAGATCAGGCACATAGGAACTCTTCCTTGTCCGCACTACACAAGTCCCAACCCTCGTTTACAGGCTCGCAAGATAGCGGAGCCTTCATCTTACCAAGTCCCTCCTCAGCAACCACTGCGCAACGTCATCCACTCGCCCCTGCAACTCCAAGTCCCGAACGAAATGCCAGTGGTCACCGGCGCGTAAAAAGTAATCAAGAGCGCTCAATGTCAGAAACCAGCCCTCACTCCTCGTTTCATAACCAATCCGGATTCCTGGGCACTCAGGTCTCGTCACGTCCAAGTAATGCTCGTGGGGACTCTTCAATTGGTCGTTCCCTTGGGCCTCCCTCTGTCCCACTAAACAGACATTACGCCACCAACAGCGTGGCTCCTGCCATCTCTCCAGGCAATTCCCGTGGTCGCGGCGCGAGTAGAAGTCCGTCCCGTCCAAGCTCACGGCAGGTCACGCCGAGTCCGACCAGATTAGATGCTGTGGATAGCTTCGGTAGCTGGATAAGCGTTAGAAGCCAAGGACCGAGCAGGACGAGCCGTGCTCGAGCTGTACGGCCTGCTCCAGGGGTGACGGAAGGAGCAAAAAGGGGTGCCGGCGTAATGAAATCAGGGAGCGTGAGGAGGACTCCCAGTCGGGCGGAGAAGAGCGCGCGGGTGAATGTGCTTGGGAGGAAAGGGAGAGCGTGGGGTGGCATGAGGAAGAATGGAGATAAGGGCAAGGGTAGGCAAGAAGACCAAAGCGGAGCGGGAAAGGCGGAGCGGGCGAATGTGGACGCGCCTTCACAGAGAGTTGACGGAGAGAAGAAGAGTGGGCGGTGTGTGCTTATGTGAGGGCCTATTTTGGAGGCGTTTATGAGGGCTTGGAAGCCCTTTGACTTTTGGGATACCCACTTCTGTTAGATGTTCTTGTCGTTTTCACTGCCAGTCTGCTTGGCTCCCTCTCTACATTGCGAAGGACGAAAGCTCGTGCATAGCACATTTGTACGTCGGTGGAGTGAGGAGTGGAAAGCTACGGGGTTTGGATTCCTCTTCGCGTTTCCTGCATGTTGTATCAGATCCACACTATTTGATTCGTAGATTCATATCATGTGGTACCCCACGCCTAGAAGCCTGCAGAAATACCGATTTGTATCGGATGCCAACGGGACATATCCATTTTCAAAGAGGACAAGCGGCCAGTGTTCATGCCCCCTGAACCGCGCCTGTAGATTTCTCGCTGTAGCTTCCTCAGGTCATAATGTGTTATTTCAGCACTTCACTTCCCTCCTTCCTTTAGCAGCGCCAGAACTTTCAACATTTCCCTTCCATCCTTCTTCCTTGGCGCCCGTCTCATCCCATACTGCCCAGCTTCTGAATACCCCACTAAGCCAACGCAGTACACTCTATCTCGACCTGCACGCCCTTCGGCAGCTCCCTAACCGCAACACAGCTCCTCGCCGGCCGATGCGGGAAGTACGTCTCATACACCCCGTTCATCTCCGCGAAATGCTCCATGGAGTCCAGAAACACGTTCACCTTCACGACTTTGGACATGCTGCTGCCGGCTTGCTCGAGGATGGCGGAGATGTTGTTGCAGCAGGCGGCCGTCTTGTCGGCGATGCTCCCGGAGACGAGGGCGCCTTGGCTGTCGGCGGGGATTTGGCCGGATACGAAGATGAGGGGGCCGGCGGATATGGCTTGTGTCTGTAACGGGCAGAAGGGGCGTTGTTAGCGGGATTTTTGGTGGGGAGGGGTTGCTGGTGGGAGATAGGATAGCGCTGTGGTTTGGTGGGGGGAATGCTAGGAAGACATTGGGTGGTTGTGAGAGGAAGGGAAGGGGTTGAATGGAGTGGTTAGGGACGGCGACGAGGACGTACGTATGGTCCGGCGGCTGGGGGCAATTATTAGCATGAGGTGTTGTAGGCGTACGGATGGAGATGGATGGCGTACGTGGACAAGCTTTATCTGTGAATATCTTCTTCATTTCGAAGGACATGTTTGATGTGGAGTGAAAGTAGCGCCTCGGTGGGGGTGTAAGCGCTACGGGCAGTCGTTGCGTGCGGGGAATTGGTCTTGTTCGGAAGCTTTGAAGTGGTCTTAGATGGGGTCGAAAATGCGTACGAGCGGTGATTGAAAGTAGAGGCGTAGAGGTCAGTTTGCATGTAGGCGAAAACATTGAACATCCATCCGAACTCTCGTGCAGCACTGTCAACCTCAAAAGCTGCCACTTCCACAAGGTTCCAGTTATGTAAATCACATAACGCTAGGCTCTATTTGCTCACGTTTATCCGAGGCCAAACCCTCTCGTCTGATGTTTGTCGGACACCTTTCGTCCCGTCGTTTGTCAAACGGAGATTGTACTTGTATATATCTGAGAAACCTAGTTAGACTCTTCTCACGGGGGACTTGTGGCGCAACGGTAGCGCGTTCGACTCCAGATCGAAAGGTTATCCGGTAAGACGATCAAGTTCGACCCTATTCGCACTCCTTCCTAACCTACAACAGTTCAAATCGGGTCAGGTTCATCCATTTTGTTTTTTGGGGTGGGTTCTACGGGGATACGTCAACCTAGGGATACCTGAATTTTATCAAGTTGGTTTAGGAGTGTCGTTAATATGCCTAGGACGGCTTGAAGTATCAATTGGTCTGAGTTACTTGGTTCTTGAGAAGGGCTCGATCGAGGGCTACCGGAGCATTATGCAGCGCTCTCTTAGTACTGTCCCACGTCTAGAACTGTCTCTCTATCTGGATAGTTTACTTTACATGGCCCAGACAAGGGGAGATCATGAAACTCTGGCCATGATGATTTCTGACCATCATTGAAGCTTCACCGGCACCCTTGTCGTAAATTCGTGCAAGGGACTCCGCTCCCTGTACCGCCTGGCGTCTAAACTCTATGAATCGTACATCAAAGCGCTCTACGCAGAGCGTCACCCCTAGTCTTAGGACCACAAGCAACTACCTTACAAAGCAGCTATCATCGTGCACTTTCAGGACCCTCCTTTGACGGTGTCTCGTTCTCAGCCGTCTTTTCCTGGGTCGACAGAAGCGTGAAGACAGAGGCGTCAAGCTTCGTCCTCCCCTTTAGGAAATCCAGCTCCAGAAGAAACGCATATCCCAGCAATGTACCACCCAATTTCTTGACCAGGGAACCTGCCGCGGCTGCTGAGCCACCTAAAGAAGCCAATGGGTCAGCTAGGCCGAAGCCGGTGGGGGCCAAAGATTATGCTTTCGACTTACCGGTCGCTATGATATCGTCCACGATGAGTACCCTCTGCCCCGGCTTGATGCTGTCTTTCTGGATGGCGAAAAAGTCCTCTCCATACTCCTTTTGGTAGCTCGCTACTTCCACCGCTCCAGGCAATTTTCCCTGCTTCCTCACGGGCACAAACGCTGCGCCTAATCTCAGCGCCAGAGTCGGACCAAACAGAAACCCTCGCGCCTCCAACCCAACAATTACATCTGGTTTCTGCGACTCGCCATAGCTCTCACGGACGTGTATCTCCAATGCCCGTATTAACGCCTCATGCAAATCTGGGTCGACGAATATGGGTAGAATGTCTTCGAACAGTATCCCCGGGGAGGGAAAATCGCGGAACTGGCGAAGGGCTTGACGCAGCCTTATCTTAAGACTGGAGAGTTCGGTGGTGGTGGAGGAAGAGGAGGGGGTGAATCGTCTCTGGGTCCCGGCATTGATGGTAGGGTCTGGTTTGTTGGGCGGTGGGTGAGAAGCAGTGACCGTCTTTTTCACTGGTGGTGGGGGAGATGGACTGCGTTTACCAGGATGGCCGTGCGAGGGATCGGTAAGAAAATTAGTTGAAGGATAGTATGTGGTATCGCGCTCGTAACGTACGGACGCCAATGCTGGCAGGTTCAGCGGACATGTTGGGCGGATGATGGGAAGATATAGAGTAGGATATTTTTGGGGTGACACGCAGTGGAAAGCGGTGAACTTCGGTAAGAGGGTACAAAATAGTTTTCGTTGGTAATCGCTACACTCGGTTATGCACGACCCGCCTGCATGTGTCAGACTATTATGTCGTATCGGAAGCAGTTACTAGGCATTCCCGCCCAACCGTTATCTGAAAGGAAGTTTTAGTGAGCGGAACGTGCTGTATCAAGGTAACCTGTACGACTAGTATTGAAACCTTTGTGTCCTGCAGGGCCACGGCCTCCCACCTGCAGATGTGCCAGTCTTTAGCGGCCACGACAAGGAGCTTCGATAAGGTACCACAGGGTGCTTAAGGCTCGTATGCTGCTACCGGGTTTATCGTCCCTTCAAGCATTCAGGATTGGCTTACCACAGCTGTACAACCCTTCACCTCCTCTGCAGGAGCCAACTGTAGCACATCGCTCGATGCAAGCAAGAATGTGCCCTGGCGGTATTTCACAGCACACGATCGTGCTTCGGCATAGCTGACCTGTGACTGCGGGTGTCTCCTGCGGAGCGTACAGAAGCAGGAATATTTCGGTTTCAATTACCAAAACGAGCCTTGAGTCATATAAATTCCAATTCTTCTATCCCTGGGAGAGCACGCAAAAACATGCAATAAGATGCGTGCAGAAGCTCTGAAAGATGACGCTTTTTCAGTCTGTTTGATGCCGGATCCCGGGTATTGAAAACTTAACCGATCATCCCGGGACCTGATATTAGTGAGCTGCTTAGTGTAGTGAAGTTAGTGTACAAACGACGCTTCTAATCTCAAGGAAGGTAGGCAAGGACAGAACGGAGAACCTTGGGCAGTTATGCCACAAAGCTCGGACGCCTTTCTAGGAGTAGAACATCGGAGATCTGTGATTATTGCACTCTATCCCTAGCCAAGCAGAATATGGACACATGTGAATCATCCAATGCCCAACCACAGCGTAGTAGCACATTCCTGTGAGGACAATGTAATGCGCATGATGGAGCCTAGGAGGTAACGCCAGTCTAGTCACCGGTCACGTCACAGTCTCCACATCGAGACCGAGCTTACAGCGTTACGGAGAGTGCAAAAGCCGCTGCTTCGCCCGGACAGATGCTCAAGTCCGAGCTTAACACTCACCATTCGTTATTTCTGGCAAAAGCGACAACACCATCAAGCCAGTTTGGAAATCTTCAGCGTTAGGAGTCAGTCAACGTTACAGGCCCGTTGCGAGTAATCTGCTGGAGTAGGTCTCAGGCTTCAGCTGCATCTATTTCCTTCTTGGGATGCTCAGCGTGCAAGCCGGTGCTGAAGATCTCGAAGGCGACGAGATTGGAGCTCGCTGATATCAGGGACTTTGTCGGCATGGATTTGTACTGACGAATCCGCAGCTGCAGTATGGGGACTACCGAAATTGGTGCATAGTCACTGACATCAATCTCATGGTCTCTATTGCGTTATTCGTACCTGGATGCCTGGTATCATGGCTATCTACACACGCCTGCCATCTGGGCTTGCGTGCATTAAAATTTCCTCTCGATGCTCGAAAGGTGCTTTGTGCATCTTTATTAATCTTTGCTTCAACGACGAAGGACCCGCGGCTATAGTAACCCTGAGGTCGACATCAGGATAACGGTCAGTGGCGGCAAGCACAATACGGTCCAATTATGAGGTAAAGCCTCTGACAGCCGGTATTTTCTCATGTACTCCGGACTGCCAGCCCTACGATAACCCGTATTTTGGTGTTTGCAATTCAGAGGAGTCTGCAAGATGCGGATGACCTAGTACGCGTCGCGCCCAGCTGATTGGACTTTTGTCGGACATTATGGGTTTCTGAACCCCGTGACTCTGCAATACTAATGTCCAGCCGCCAATTCCCTGAGAAATCTAATATAAACCTGGTTTGGTGTTTTGGTCTGCAGCCCTGTGAAGAATCGGAGGTTATACTTAAACTTCTGTTACCCTCTCACTCCATATGGCGTATAATTAGAACCAATGGTCTCACAGCTGCTCTCTCCAGCGTACATGGACTGGTTGTCTAAAAGTCTGAGACCATTGCTAGTCGCTCTTTCAAAAAAAACATCATTCACATAGAAGATGTGTTTTGGATGGAGCATTATTTCAAGATTGGGAGCATCTTTGTTCTGATAAGCAACTATGTTGACAACGGCAAGACTTGTTGTTTGCGCGCTTAGTGAGTCCCCGGGTGATTCAAACTTCGACTGGTTTAGGTCATATACTTTGGCAGGTTAACATGGCACCGCATTCTGCATAGTTGACGCACTCGGCATCGCCCGGCGCTCTTGGGCTCCCGAGGCCAGTGCAAATCTGAAACCGCATGGCATGGAGTCTAACCTCGTCGGGAAGAAACTTACATGTGTTGTTGACGATCCATCAGAATGCTCTGTAAGGAATGCGCGAGCCTCTGGTGCATAAAAGACGTGATCGTCTAGGATCAAAATCTCGATATCCCGAACATCCAACTTCCCTCCTCCAAGCCTGGTTTAGTCGCGAAGCCTGTCATACAGTGCTAAATGGCTCTGATACGCGTCCAATTAATGTCCGATCTGCACTTGGAGGCACCAGCTGCGTACGATGTGTACGAGATCGCCCCGGACGCACCCTACTTAGCTCTACTAGGAGACATCGGCTACGTAAACGACAAGGGATTGTTCGAGTTTCTCCAGAAACAGCTCCAAAAGTTCAGAATTGTGTTCTTCCTTCTCGGGAACCACGAACCTTACCACAGCGACTGGACAGAAGCAAAAGCGAAAATGCAGACTCTCAAAGATGAGGTCGACCAAAGTCGCCGAGCGGGAACCAGCCAAGGCGAATTCGTACTGCTTGACCAAACTCGTTACGACCTCTCCGCGGATGTTACCATCCTGGGCTGTACTCTGTTTTCCAGCATCCTTCCCTCGCAGGCTGATCATGTCAGTTTCGGCTTGAACGATTTCTACCACATCAAAGACTGGACTATCGAGGATCATCAAAAGGCCCACGCTGCCGACGTTGATTGGTTGAACGCGCAGGTTACGTCGATCGCAAAGGCCGAGCCCCACCGTAAAGTCATCATCTTCACACATCACAGCCCATCTACAGATGATCAGACTGTCGATCCAGCTCATGCGGGTAGTAAGATTTCCTCCGGCTTTTCCACGGACTTGTCACGTGAGCCGTGCTGGACAAACCCAAGTGTCAAAGTGTGGTCATTCGGACATATGCATTTCAACTGCGACTTCCGTGACAACGCTACGGGGAAAAGGGTTGTCACCAATCAAAGAGGGTACTATTTCGCCCAGGCGAAGGGGCTTCAGGAGCACTTCATTCTTGAGCTCTAAACAATGCTTGCAGCAGTTCTGTTTCAATCTATGGGGGGCGAAGCTGTGCTGCACGTTAGCTTGTTGATTTGAGCACGAAGAGCGTTTGGTATTGGTGTAGTGGATCTGAAGTCTCCAGGCGTCCGCACTAGCCAGAGCTCTCCTAGTTATTCACAACTACGCACGTCTATGAGGTGGTTAGGGATATGTGCTGCAATCGAATAGCAATTTATGAAGCATAGCGCCTGCCATCGCGCCATCCAGACTGTTCAAGATCTTAGTAGTTGAACTACATTCCATAGTCGTTAGCGCTTCAGAGCTAACTTTCCAGCATAAGAATACAAAGCGTCGGACGCCGGCGCAGTCCAATCGTACAGCAAGTTCACTCGCTAACTCCAAGCCACCAACCGTCTCGTCCTTTCCGGCACGCCTGCGACTCTTGGTTGAGATAAGTCTCTGGATAGGGAGCCTGTTCATATGGGATGATAAGTTATACCAGAGCAGAGAACCTGTGGCCGTTCCCTTATGGTACTCCGTACCCCATGTTGTACGTAGTTGCCCCCCTTCACGATTCGGGTGTTTTTTTAACTCACAAGAGTACATCTCTTGTCTCGCAGTCACTCCCGTTGAAATTCCAATGCGTCGTTATCACCATACGTCTAATCTGTGAACTATTGAGGGGCTGAAACCAGCCCACTGGGCAGCCTTGCTGCCTTAACCCCGCATTCGCCTGAGCGTCTTGGTGTAGAAATACGGGTGTCACCTAGACTGTGGAACAAACAGCGCACGTTTCTCGCCGAAGGTCAAAAAGCAGGTTGTGCCGCTTGGACAAATGTTTGCTCTGTAATTTAGCTTGTTCTGCCTGAAACACTACATGCCGTTTTCGTTTGTCCCCTATAGTACGCAGTCTTGCACCGTTTGCCAAGCCCTAAGAGATCCACCCATAGTTGCCTGTCAATAGTCAGATTAAAATGTTGCCTTGGAAGCGCAGAAGAATAGAAGGCTACTTACCTCCATATCTTCCCGGCGTGATGGTTAGAGGACGATTCGCCAATGCCATACTTAACTGGCCTACAACAGCCAGCCACGGCGTGGAAAACGGTAATGTTGGCCACTCACCGGAAAACGTATCAATAGCTGGAAATATGATCGTGGGTGCAGAGTCAGATCCTGCAAATACAGAAAACCCAGACCTACCTGATGGTGAAGAAGGGCCCGCAGGTATGCACTGCGACGTTAAGAAAGTGTATGCCGGGGAAGAGGACAAGCAAGGAAGATTCGTCTGGCAGAATACCATCCCGAAGGATCTTACTTCAGCCGTCGAGGACAAACTTACCGCAAAACATGCCGTCATTGCCAGATATGTCAAGACATATGGGGATTCGCGCAAGACTCTAGAGCTCCATTCAATAATCGTGCAAAGTCCACTTTTGAAGAACCTTCTCGAGAAAGTGTTGAAGGATTACCCAGGTGTCCACGTCGGTCTTGCACGTCTCAAACTATCCGGGCATTGCATGCCGCTCATTCATCGCTGGAAAGAGTTGCAAGATGCGATTAGCGCCGAGGAGGATGCGGAAACCAAAGAGCATGCCGTTTTGCTGCAAAACCTGCTCAATTCCGAATATCACGATTTAATCGCATCTATGTCGGACATGGTCGCCAACGGGGTAATGACATTCGAGCATCTATGGACAATATTCCAGCCCGGCACCTTTGTGTTCGCGCACCGCGAGGGCCAGGATATGGTGTACAAGCTCAAGTCGTCCAAGTACGCCAGAGACGAGAAAGATCAAGTTGTATATGCTCTTACTTGCGAGCAAGTTGACTGGAACGGCACGATATTCGGAACAACGAAGTACAACTTGAAGATTCTCTCATATGAAGGTACTGAGGAGATCACATCTCTGTCCGCCTATCCTTTTACCTTTCATGAAAAGCACGACGAAGTCCGACAACGTTTGATTAAGCGTGGAGGCCTGGTAGAGGAAAGCCGCGGCATGCACTACAAAGAGTACCATGGTATGGCGTGGAGGATGAATTCAGATCCGATTACATTTCAGCTTTCCTTGGAACGCTTCACCATACACGATCGCATTGTCATCGACACGGCCAGTTGGAATCGGTTTTGCACAAGCTCTGCAGTTTCCGTCGTTCCTTTCGGGCAGAAGGACAATGTGCTCGGTAAGGATGTTGTAAGTGTTACCGGCGAGCCGCAGTCTGTATAACCTACACCGTAACTGGTGCTGACAAAAGTGCAGTACGACATAGATGATCCCTTACCAACGCTTTTCCCTCCGCATAACAAAAGCCGTGGCCGGTATGGCCTTCAAGTGTCTGCAGGAGGCGGTATCCCCATCGGGGATGACCACGACTCGAAGGCAAAGCACAAGCCCTTGACAGACGAGCAGAAGCTGACCTGCACTCCTATGGTTCGAGGATTTGCACTCAAGACAAAGATGTGGCGTAAGTGCCCAACTAGCCTCCGAAATGCAGACCTTGCGGTAACCCATCTGTATAGTAAACTTCTACATTGACGACGTCTGCGAGATCACATGGTCTGTCGGCGCTTTCAAATCGCTAGTTTTGCCAGAAGATCAAAAGGAGATGATCCTCGGATTTACTGAAACTCAGCGGCTTACTGAGAGCAAAACTGCCTTTGACGACGTTATACAGGGCAAAGGCAGAGGCATTATCATCCTCCTTTGCGGTCCGCCTGGTGTCGGCAAGACCCTTACCGCTGAATCTGTTGCAGAGGAGATGAAAGTCCCATTGTATAGCATGTGTTAGTTATCATATGCCATGTAAGATCGAAGGATATCAGACTGACCCATGCTACAGCTGCCGGTGACCTGGGTACTTACCAGGAAAAGGTCGAAAGTCGCTTGAATAATGTACTTGAGCTCTGCGTACGGTGGAACGCTGTCCTTCTACTGGACGAAGCAGATATCTTCTTAGAGAAACGCAGTCTCTACGATCTCACCCGCAATCAGCTCGTTGCTACCTTCCTCCGTATCTTGGAATACTACGAAGGGATCATGTTCTTGGTAAAGTCCACCGGAGTTCTGCTAAGTTGCATCAACTGCTAATGCCGCTGCAGACGACCAATCGCGTCGAAACCTTCGACCCGGCCTTCCAATCCCGCATCCACATCTCCCTCGAATACCCCGCCCTCTCCTCCGCCTCCCGAAACACGATCTGGAAGAACTTCCTAGAAAGCAACAACCAAGAACACACAATCACAGAGCAGGAGTTGAAGAAGCTAAGCCAGCTGGACATGAATGGGAGACAGATCAAGAATGTGCTCAAGACGGCGCAGTTGCTGGCGTTCAGGAAGAAAGAGACGTTGGGGTATACGCATATCAAGAAGGTGCTGGATGTTACGCAACATTTGCACAATGCGAACCAGGCTACGGAGCAGCAAAGGTCAAGTTTGTTTAGCTGAGAACTGGAAAGGCTGGATGCATACGATGGTGATGTGATGGCTATGGCGTGGAAGAATGGTTCATTGATTGATACCAATTTGCATATTCAAGAAGCATGGAGTTGCATTGGGTAATTATGTTGTCTATATCGAAGAAGAACAGGATCATGTACCTGTCAAGTGGGAAGGTTCGATGATGATTAGATTTCGTATAGCGAAAGATTCTGGCGCTCTAGCTTTCGAATTGGGCATATCTAGGACGGACACGCTTCTACGCCCTACTTCCCGAGATCAGAAGGATGAGAACGTTGCTTTGAAGATAACATGCATCTACGCGCGCAGCATGAACAACACACTTGATTCAAGAAACAAGCGACCGTACCTTCGGTCTCTTTTTCCTGATTCGCGGATCAGTATTGGAGCCTGTTTGCATATGCTTGAGAAGATCCTCATAAGTAGGAGGAGAATTCCTCATCTCGTCAACTTCTGATGTGACAAAATTACTCCACAGTTGTTGAAAAGGTAAATACGTCTAAGTGAGCATCCGCCGGCTTGCCGGTCCTCGCCATTGAAAGCACAGGAAGTTAGGAGTTGTGCTTAACTTTTATAGCAATCCCAACCACCCCCTTGGTCCCGTTGCTACTGTGTACATATTTTTATCAAGTTTTCCAACCAGGCTCCATGTGAGTTCAGAATCTCGTGCGAACTGCAAACCGCCGTTCACAGAGTTTGCTCTGGCTGAGGTTTTCCTTGTGGAAGTTTTTGTCAACGAACCAATGGCTACTTATAAAAGTCTTGATGGAGGATAATGGCACAGCAACGGTTCTTTGTGTCACCTCGAAAGCCAACACTGCCGAAAGGGGATCCAGACTATCGAGCGTTGCGTCACAGAGATACAACCTTCGCGATAGAAGGAACGCGAGCATATGATGAAAAACGTTCAATGCAAAATGCTGGTGGTGACAGCAACGATGTTGATGATAGCGTGGGGCCAATGGTGATATTCGCACAGTGATGCGTCTTGTGACAACGATGCCCGCCAGCACCGATACATAGTCCGATGAGGTACAGCCCGGGAAGAAGTCTCAGTCCGCTCGCCTTAGGGCAACCCTTCAGGCTCTACCTCGGACGCTCTCTGCCTCCCAGACTTTTTGTTGTGGAAAATTGCACGAAGACGGAATGCTAAACATGTTTTCTTGAAGTTAGGAAAAGGTTAAATCTCAGAAGCGTCGTCTCAAAATTTGGCGTTCGTCAAACACGGGACCAGGTGCCAGTTCCGGGTTCGCCTATATCAAGATCATTGTGGAGTACTGGTTTACCATTTATATATCACGATCTCTAGCCTTCGGCGCCTTAGCGGTTTGGCCAAAGGCTCATTGGACCCTAGGGACGGATTTCTAACGAGGCTTATACAGTTAAGCCAAGGACGTTGACTGCTAGCTAACGCGACACTAACATTTATAGCTAACGATGTAGCCGCGGAGCGTAACCAAGGACGGAAGTTTGGGGAGGCGACAAGCGCCGGAAGCTCGAACTGTTAGAATGCATCGCCGCACTACCACCCTCTATTGCTTACAAAACAGAAAGAGGGAAAACGGAGAGTGAGCCGGAGACCGAAACTAACACGATGGAGAGCGAGAGTACCACGATGGAGTGCGGAATTACCACGACGGAGTGCGAACACGGTGTCGGTGCTCTCTACAGGCTCCTTCTCTCACTATCCTAATAATCGATCTAGCACCCAAAACTGTCGTCCAGCAGGAGCGACGCTGGCAATACTACTTAAGAGAGCGATCTCCAAACCAACAAGAACTCTACGCCAGAACCACGTGCGAAGTCGTTAAGAATTGTAGAGGCCCAAATTGCTCAAACACGAGACGTGGTTCAGAGCGTCTGCGTAGATTTTCAAAAAATCAAAGGGCAAGCGCAGCACCAAATCAAGATTGGGCATACTGACCTTCTGTGGAATAGAGCCGTTGCTGTGCGTCGACCGAGAGGCTGGATAATGCCTAAGTTGATGACTATGAACGTATCAGTGCGAAGAAGATAAGAGAGGTCCTTCAAGGGATGACGTGCTAGCTAGCGAGGCTATATAAGCAACCTTTTGCGACGGAGCTCGCGAAACCTAGGATAAGAATGTCATTGGATTCTAGAGAGAAGCGATGCGGCAGAGACCGCATATTACATAAGAACGTTAGAAAGATCACTTCGTACCTCTTATCTGTTTCAGGAATGGTGTAGGCTGCTAGCAGCAGTTGAAGTTAGCGGATGCCTTGAATAGATTTGGGCAGCTTCAGTCGCGCCAGAATTTCACACGAGCAGAGTATCTTCGTTGTCCTCACCCACCATCATCATCATTTCAGGATCATCTCGTCTTCTTCGAGTACAGATCGATGTATATCACCATCATTTCAAGCACAATTTCACCACTACTAATTTGAGTGCTATGTTTGCGTGAGGATGGAAAGAGGGGGTGGGCTTGCCAACCAAGTCACACAGGCTACTGTCTGGAACCCATCTACACCGCGGATCAGTAGTTTCACCGTGGATGACCTATGGGCACACCGCTAAGCCAAGTAATCATGTACGCACAGATTATTGAACAACTCCTCCAAACGATGCTTGTATAGGCGTGATAGCGCGGCGGGCAAAGGCTGGTACTGTGGGCTAAGCGGACCCCTTCCCCGTTACTAGGCACTTTATAGGCTGCGTCTGAATGATCGGGGCCTATTCTCTATGTTGGATGAGCGAGAGCGGTACCTACTCAAGCGTAGCCACCCGTCAGTAACAACCTTAGGAAACCCCTCCTAAGAGTAACGAATAGAAGAAACTAAGCTAGAAAAGAAGGAGCGGCTTCTTATAGAAATCTAGACACTCAAGCACACACACAGCTACCAAGCCTTTATCGCCAAGGTCGAGAGTCGAAATCTAGCAATAGCTTGCTGAGGTTCTCGTGAGGATGAGAAACACCGTTGCGATGGGTGATTGATAGTGAAGAAGGCACCATTGATGGTGATGGGTCACATGCGCTGTAATATCTGCAGAGATCCTTCTGTGATCAACGATGGTGGTGATGATTGTACTTCTGAAATGAGGGGTCTTCAGCAGCGATGCGATGACTGCAAGCAACATACTCCATGCTTTTCAAACCATAGCTTTATTTCAGCTGACCCAGAGCGCTATGGAGTCAGCAAGGCCGTCCGCAAGCGCAATGCATGGGCTCCGCAGCAGATTACAGCGGTGAACCAGCTCAGAAAGCCCGCAGAATGGTATTTATACCGAAGACTACTCTCTCTGTGCTCCGCGATGTTCCATGAAGCGGCGCTCCAAAAACCGTCAGATTCCTGACTGCTTAGGCTTTCCTAGGTTTTTTGCGGGCGAATGCGGGCAGGTTGAGTTTGCGTATCGGTACAGTAACAGGCGGCGACTGGTATGTGACCGTTGCCTGTTGAGCATTGTTTATGTCCGATGTTGCAGTATTACTTGTTCAGTGGATCGGCAACTTGCAAGGAAGAATGAATTTTGTGTACATACTAGCACAAAGAGAGGGGTACACGAAGTTATCACCAGGAAAAGAGCGCTTGCTCGATGCTGTCATGCTCCAAACTCCACTATATCATACTGCATTACACTATCTTTTCAAGTTCTCAATCTCTTCTTCCCCTTTTGGACAGTTTACGAAACCAAGTCTACTTCCTCCTCCTCTGGCTCATCCCCAAAATCTGCACCATCCTGACAAATATATTCAAGAAGTCCAACTCCAAACTTATGCTCTCATTGACCGGATCCGGCTTCAGCAGCCCCCGCTCCGCCAACCGCGCATGATGCAGCACCTTCTGCACATCGTACAACGTGAAACCACCAAACACGGCCAGACCTCCGTATAGCCAGATGTTTTCGCTCCAGGCAAGCGTCCTGGCTGCGGTGGCGGGCACAACTAGCGGGGCGAGACCGGACAGCGCGACGATGGCGACACCGGCGAGGAGAGGAGCGCCGAGGTAAAGGTATTTCTCTTGCTTGGCGGTGGCGCCGACGAAGGCGATGGAGCCCATCATGCCGAGGGTGTAGATACCAGCGCGGGCGAGGAGGGCGGGTTGGAGGAAGAAGAGAGGGGAGAGCAAGAGGGCTTGGGTTACGTTAAAGCCAGTCCAGAGTGCGTATTTCTGTATGTAGCTGTTTCTCACGTTAGCATCTTGCTGTTCACTCCGTTTTGAGCGGGTGGTCAGGATAGGACTTACTTCTCAGGAGCAGTATAATACGTCCCCATCATCGTTCCTATCGAGCCAGCCAGTCCCACACCCAATATCAACCACGGGTTCGTAGCCATGAGCCTATAGCTCCATCCGCTCCTGTGCAGAGCGCTGGCCGCTACACCGATGATGCCCAGGCCCAGACCAGTGTGCATGAATGTGTCGTTCAGGTACCGCCGTTCGAAAGGCGGCATCCCGCCATCTTCCCTCGTTTCCCGGTTAAACACCAGATTTATGAGGACAAGGGTACCACCGAATATCCCGGCGCCGTACAGCAGGCGCTGCCTGGCATCTCCCTGGGCCACGGGGTTGGTGGGGTAGGCGGGTTGTTGGTAGGCGCGGCGGAAGGTTGTTTGGAATACATTTCGCGACTTGGAGAGGATGGAGACGGGTGATGCGGGTTTCGAGGCGAAGAAGTTGGCTTTGGCTGGAGGCGAGTTGTGAAACGCTCGAAAGGCGGTTTGGGAGGCCTTCGGAGCTTGTCTGAGGGCGGAGGTGATGGCAAACGGGCGCCGGAGCATGAACGCCATGGCGTCTGGTAGGTTTGTATGCCTGCAGACGACGTTAAGAGTGATATGCTGATGTACAGTGATGGAAGGTGGTCGTTTGCAGAAGGACTTGAAGTGTGAAATGGTTCAAAGGTGAAGATGGAGCTCGTCGCTCGATGACATAAACCTTGTGCAGTCAAGCGGCGGGACGGGAGTGGCTCCGAAATTTCAACCCAAGCCATGCTCGAATTTCGACACGATTATTACCCTACCATTACTAGCCACATGAGCGACACTCTACTCTCTATCCTTTGCGGCGAGGATTTCTGGTACTGGTCAAAGAACGATAACACGATTACATTCAACAAGAATGGCACAGGCGAGGTGAGTTTGTTTCGTGTTCTCCGTCTTTAAGCTGTAGCTAAATAATCTGAAGTTAGTATGTCGTTGGGAGCTGAATATATGGATTGCTGCCGAGTTTGAATGGAAGCCTAAGAGCCCCGAGTCACTCGACCAGGTCGTCAACATCAGCAGTATTGATAGCACTCGCAAGGATCCGCATCTTATTAGCCAGTTTGACATCGAGTTGACGGCTCGTAAAACGCCGCATTCCGCGGATGAGACGCCTGGAGATGCAACATTGGAGGATAAACGAGTCGCTGCTCACTGATGACGCCTTCCTGCCTAAGATGTACACTATTAGACTTGAGAAAGGCAATTTCCTTACACCCTATGACGCTATGTTACTAGAGGAGGGCAAGTATACCCCGAGGTTCACACACCGTCTAGCGTTTAATAAGTCCCCTTACCCTTCGCGATATATGTGGAAGGAGCCGGGGATGGGGCCTGACGCGATGAAGATGTGGGAGTGGAAGGAGTTTTGTGGTGGAGAATCGCCGGAGCTGAAAACGCAGGGTAACAGATATGCTTGGTGGGGAAATTGTGTGGTCTGTTAGCTGAATCCAGCACAACATCACTGCATTTTCTTATAAACACGCTGAAAGAGAAATGCGGTTGACCGGTCTAAAAGACCATGCTCGGGTATCTGCGATTAAACCTTCAGACAGATCCGTGCAAAACAGACGAAATCTCCAAACCTAGAAGGATATCCACTCCTTGCGGAATACGCCGTACTTCTTTCCGCTCGCTTTAACGAATACACCAGAAATCCGCAAATGCCCATGCAATAATTCTACGCAGCCATGGCGATAGCAGCAGCGGCGACCAAACCACCAACGCTCAATCCAAGTCTTCCGGCTGCGCCAGTGTATGTAGATGGCGAGCTTGTCGTTGCTGAGCCTGAGCCTGAGACTGAGCCTGAGACTGAGCGTGACGTTAAGCCTGAGGCTGTCCCGCTAGTCCTCAGCGAAGCGGGCACGCTCATGCTGACCGTCGGTTGGACGACAGTGGTACCGCCAATCGCCGATCCAGTGCCAGTGGTATACGATGAGCCTGAGGCAACGGTGGTGCTTGTAACGGCACCAGTTGGTGCAGATAACACTGGCTGGGTAACGGTGCAAGGGCAGTTGGTTATCGTGAGGGTTGTGGCCTGGTTGACACCCAGTTAGCGTGCTTGTCATGATGGCTTGGGCTGGTGTGTACTTACGGAGCTGACGGTGTAGGTCTGGCTGTTGACAGTTAATGTCGTCGGGCCCGGGCAGTAGGTGGTATAGCTTGTGACTACCTCAGTGGTGTATTGAGTGTAACCTGAGACGGAGGACGTCGTGTTGGCGTACACAGGCGTCGATGAGGAAGACGATGAGGCACTTATCGCAGATGAAGAGGACGAGGAAGAGGATGAGGCACTGATCGGAGATGAGGAGGCTGACGAAGAGGACGATGACGAGATGGATGAAGATGCCGACGAGGAGGACGAGGACGAGATGGATGACGAGGCAGACAAAGACGAAGCGCTCGTTGATGAAGACACCGACGAGGACGAAGAGGACGAGGAGCCATAGCCGCCGTAGCTAGGATTCGAGATACCGAACTGGGTAGACCACTACAGCACGGACGTTAGCAGCTGGCCATAATCATGCAAAGTCCCTTCATGCGTACCTGATACTGGCCCTGTAGGTTCGAAGGCGTATCGACTATAAGCTGGATACCATAGTGTGTAGTATCTGGCTGTAGGTCTGTCGCCGGAATCCAGACATAAGAACCGTTGTTCGAAATGTTCTCCTTGATGGCATAGAGCGGCTGGATGTTCTCCGATGGTCCTCGAAGCAGAACAAGCGTCACTGTATCGCCGGCAGTAGGTCCCCAGGTGATGGTGTACTGCTGACCAACGGGAACGATCTCATTGAGACCGGGCTTGTAGATAGGGTTGCCAGTTGGATTACCGACCGGTTGCGTGTATGCAGAGACTGAGGACAGGCATGTGAGACCCGCCGTGAAGAGCGCAAACGATGAAAAGTCGCTGAACATCTTGCTTGAACTGGATAATTAATGTATTAGAACAAGGGATGTAAAAGATGCAACGAGCGTGGTTATTCTAATTCCTGCGGAATATGAACGTTTGACAGTCTGGCGATGGAGATACTGTAACGAGTGAAGCCGCGTCCTTTATATTAATGAAAGGCTGTGCAAAGGCGCGAATAGAAACGAGCGGCAAGATGCGAAATCCTATTTTTTGGGCGTTTTGGTAAGCTCACAGCCTTAGCGAGCGATGGAACGTCGAGTGTATTTAGATCTTAACGGGAACCCCGAGTCAGCGCTAACACCCTGTTCGCATGGGAATGTAACTGTTCCTGCGCTAGCACTTCTAAAATGGGAGATTAACGCGCTAACAGCCGCTGACCGCCGCTGACCTTCACGAACCGTTACTGCATGGAGGCGTCTCCGGGATATTGTAGAGTCATCATTGGACGATCCCGAAAGCTTCATATCCTATTTGGGGCTTGCCAAGCTGCTTTTGACGCCACGGGTAAGCTCGAGCTGATTTGCATGAACGCGGTGAGGCGCATCCGACGCGTTGAGTGGAACACTCGGAAGGTTGCAAGCAATCTTTACCTTCCGCCTGATCACCAGCTTCGTATTCACCGCAAGTCTCGAATATTATGTGAGAAACCTGTGCTCGAATTTGCCTGTGACCTCGAACTGGTTGGGTGATTGCGCGAACATAAGCTTCCCGGTCAACTAGAACAAAAACGACTCCCTATCTCATGCCATGTATTGGTAGCCCGGGATAAGACTACGTAGATATCTACAGTGTTTTCGCTATTGAAGGATCTTGGCCGCTCGGCTTAGCAAAGAGAGCCTGATCTCTATGTGACACGTCTCGAAGACAGCTCCGCCGGACCTTCACGGAGATGATTTACATATAATCATGTCCTGTGCTTTTGTGGGAACAAACAGAAACCATGCCGGGAGTTAGTTGAGATACCGTTCCAGGCTGTCGAGTTCGGCAAGAGGCGTGCTAGGCCGCCAAGGTACGTGACATTAGGATTTTACAACAGCCAGCGCAGACCGTACTGGAACGTTGTGCTCCTCGCCCTTCTCCTGGAACTTCACATCGACTCCCTTTCTGAACAGCAGAACATGCGTTGAGCCGCCGAAATGGAACATCCCGAGTTGGTCACCCTTCTTCAGCTTGTCCCCTTCCTTGACCGTGATGTCACAGGTGGAAACTTCGGACATGCCTATCGGAATAACTGCCATCAGCCCAATGGCGGGGTTGTCTGCTTGGATGAAGATGATTCCTCGAGTTGCAGTGGCAGTGAGGTATCCTTGACTAGTCGTCTCGCCACCCTCGTCTGCTCCCTTGTTCGGACCGAAATCTTCAAACATAGGTTCGGAAAAGTAGGTGCCAGGTGCGATAAATGCCTTGACGACTTTGCCGCTGACTGGGCTATGCCAACGGTGGTAGCTCAGTGCGCTGAGAAAAGCTTGGTACACCGTGCCACCCACGAACTGCTCGGCTAGGTCGTCATGTGCGAGCATGTCAATGACAGAGTATGGTTGTCCTTTTGCCCAGAATCTGTCACGAGCTTTGACGTTGTAGGCGATGTTGAAGGTCTTGGACTCGCAGGCATTGGCGATTACGCTGTCATCGTCCGCATGCTCCACAGGTCGTACCTCTTCCTTGAAACGACGAGTGAAGAAGTCGTCCCATGACTTGAAGCCGTGGTGCGGTTTCGAGGGATCGCAGTGAAACATTTCCTCGAAAGAGTACGACGTCTTTCCGACATTTGCAGTCTCCGCCAAATCGGACACGCCGGTCTTACTGAACCAGCCTTCTGGGTCATCACCGAGAACATCCGCTGACTCTGGCGAGCTGAGATACTCACCCCATACGTTGAGTGTCTTCTTAATCATGGCATTCACTTCGGGATCCAGGAAGAAAGCAAAACCACTGGGCGTGGCCATCGGCCAGTCCAATATGGCGTTGATAGGGAGACCGACCATGCCAACCTTCTCCGACCCTCGACTCCATGCGGGCGCGCTTGTTACGATCTCGTTGAGAAGCTCTAGCATGTGCTGATAATCGCGGACTTGCTTGTGCCCAGTAGGGTCTTTGCGGTATGGCTTCTTCCTTGGGATTTCCTCGAACATTGAGCAGCATTCCAGGTATATCCGAGTGTTTCCTTCGATCAGCTGCTTGAACTCTTTAAGAACGGGATGTAGGTCCTTTGGGTTCTTTTCGGCACTTTTGATAAGACCATCGAGCCATTGCTTGTGAACGCGATGGTCCTGAGGCATCCACTTGCCCACCCTGTAACAGTTAGTATGGCTACAGAGAATGCCTCAATTGGGCCCTACCTGTGGCGGACATGATGTTCTTCAGGGACGTCCTGCGGGTCGGTATGCATCTTGGTGAAGGTTTGGATTGTAGGACAGCGGAAGAGGTGAGGTCTGGGTCTTATGCAGCCAAGGCCAGGTTTTAGAGATTTAGCAGATATGGCTGCCGCGGAGGTGAAGGTCCGCGCAGGAAACATTCGTACGCAACTACGTCATCGGCAGACGAAGATCAGGCTCGCACGGCCACACTAAACAAGCCTGCCATTCACCGCGTTTCTACCTTTTAGGACCAGGAGAGCACAAAATAGTTGGCGGTCAAAGACCTTGCTTAAATACCCTACCCCGAATCACCAGTCTTGCTGCCAATTCATATCCAGGTAGCGGAAGGCGCGGGGAAAAGCTTGATTGAATGCCTACCCTCAGCTAAACTATTACTTCCGAGGAAGTGCTAACAGTCGATAAATATTACGGAGGTGTGTCGGTGCGTCTCCGCAGGGTCATGATGCTTGATTTGCCAAGAGCCTTCTTTCACAAAGCTTACCTTAGCTTTACCTGGTTCTGGCAGCAGGCTGTATGCCGAATAGAAAGCTGCACAGCGTTGTTAGATTTGTTCAGTACGATATTGATGACTCGCGCCTCGGCGCTGTTATTAGCCGAGCTCGTACTAACCGCATATGGCATGCTGCGAAAGTGACAGCGGCTGCCAAAGCGCACCGCAAGCCGAAATCTTCCCCGCGGAAGCCGTACAGTAACTTAGACCATTCTTTCTCACTTTATAACACTCGTCAGCGTAAGAAACAGCGTAACGATAACACACTTCCGCGGCGTGCGACCGCATCCCGAAAGGATGGGCCGTCATGCCAACGCAGACATCAAACGTGCCTTTGCCGAATTCCAAGACAATGATACTCCCACAAAGGTCGGTCGCCGCTCCCATTAGAAGTCTGGACCCCCGAAGTAGCTGTAACTTACACCCGACTACAGTGCAACAAAGTCCGATGTCTCCATTGCGGCTACACACGTGCAAAGAACACCACCCGGCAGATAGAGCACCTCCAAGAATGTCAAGCCTACCTCCAGTCCGATGAAGCGCAAGACTCCTTGCGACAGCAAGGTCTCAGCGGCAGCCCCCTAGACCAAAGCATGGCCCATGGCTCGAATGGAAATCCCAGTCCTGGCATATTCACCGGTCATGCTCCCAACCCGAATCTCCAAGTCCACCGGCGTGGACCTAATCAGAACAAGAGACCGAGGGACAGCAGCTCGTTAATGACACCGCAAATACCACCAGCGCCAGCGCAAGGTCCCTCTCTAACCATGCACCTCCTCAACACCAACGCCGCCGGCTTCCTCGCCGCGACGGAACAACCCTTCCTCTCTCACGCCGGCATGGGCACGCTCTCCGCTAGTCTGCTCACTCAATGGATGGTGCAAGATACGCACTACCAGCGCGCTTACATCCGCTTCGTGGGGAACCTGCTAGGCAAGATTCGTCTCCCATCAGCGCCGAACTCGCAGTTTCATCCCCTCTACCGGACAATGGACATGCTGATCAGCGCGCTGAACAACCTCCGGCGCGAGATGAGCTTCTTCGAGAACACGGCGACAAAGTACGGCATCCATCTCACGGACCAGAAACCGACGCCCATAACGCGCGCATACACCGACCTATTCACCAGCGTCAGCGACCCGAGTAGTTCCCTGCTGGAAGGCGTGGTCGTGCTGTGGGCTACCGAACACGTACGTCCCCTCCCCTCTGTGTCCTATCTCCCCACTACTCCCCTCTCACTCCGCGCGCAAACCCAAACTAACTCCATCGCCCTGCTCACAGGTCTACCGCACAGCCTGGCGCTACGCCTCAACCTTCGTCCTCTCCACACCCGCCGCCTCAACCGACTCCCACACCGCCTGCCTGCACCAAGCCCTAATCCCCAACTGGACCTCCCTTGCCTTCTCCAAGTTCGTAGACTCCCTCGCGCAGATCGTCGACGAATTGGCGAACAGCAACACCGTGAAGGATGGCCGGGAAGAGATGCTGAGGTGTGAAGAGGTGTTTCGGCAGGTGTGTTGGCTGGAAGAGCGGTTCTGGCCGGATGTGGATGGTGTGGGGGAGGAGGAGGATGAGGGTGTGGTGCGG